>JAOTQR010025527.1:0-16650 GCA_025774065.1 Solanum ossicruentum | reverse complement strand
TGTGTTTATGAAAGGATACGGGCTAGAATGTGTACAGGCGCCCATATCGGGCGCTGGTCACGACCCCAGGGAGGGGTGTGACATTATTGAGGATGTATCAGGAAAGGCAATTCTTCCAAAAAGCAGGGACAAAAACGTTTACATTTTGGACTCAGTCAAAAGATCTATAAATCATATTTGTTTGGCGTCCATCCCTGAAGATCCCTGGATGTGGAATAAAAAACTAGGTCATGCGAGCATGAGATTAATTGAAAAGGTTTCAAGACTAGAACTGGTTATTAGACTTCAAAAGTTGGACTACACAAAGGATCACATTTGTAACGCCTGTCAAATGGGTAAGCAAACAAGAAACCTTTTCAAATATAAAGTCACTGTCTCTACTACAAAACCTCTTCAACTTCTTCACATGGATCTTTTTGGTCCAACTAGAACTGCAAGCATTTGTGGTAAGAGGTATGCCTTTGTTATTATTGATGACTATTCCCATTTTACTTAGGTTATGTTTTTAGCTAAAAAAGATGATACTTTGAAAAACTTTGAGTTCTTTTGTAAAAAAGTACAGAGAGAAAAAGGATACTACATCACTTCCATCAGAAGTGATCATAGAGGAGAATTTGAAAGTAGAGATTTGAAAACTTTTGCAATGAAGAAGTATACTCACATAATTTTTCTGCCCCTCGCACCCCTTCACAAAATGGTGTAGTTGAAAGGAAGAACAGAACTTTTCAAGGTATGGCCAGAACCATGATTTATGAACACTCTCTTTCTTACCATTTCTGGGTAGAAGCGATAAGTACTATTTGTCATATTCTTAGCAGGTGTTTAATCAGGCCAATTCTCAAGTAGATCCCATATGAACTTTGAAATGAAAAGAAGCCCAACATCAACTACTTTCATCCTTTTGGCTGCAAATGTTTTATTTTCAACAATGGCAAGGATAATCTAGGTAAATTCGGCCCTCGGAGCCATGAAGGTATCTTTTTGGGCTATTCTACCACTAGTACAGCATATCAAGTTTTTAATAAACATACTTCCATAGTAGAGGAATCCATACATGTTGTTTTTGATGAATCTAACCCTAATCCTGAGAAAAGATGTAGTTCTGATGATGAAGAAGCCACCAATAGTGATAAAATAACTCCCAAAATAACTGGAGACAATTATCAATCGACTACTGTCAAAGAAAGTTAACCAACAATTGAAAATGTTCCAAATGAATGGAGAAGTGAGCCCAACTAGCCCAGGAAATTTATTATTGGTAACGTCAATGATGGAATGAGAACAAGGGAATCCAACAAAAAAAATGCTAGCATTGCTCTTGTATCCTTATTTGAACCTAAAAAGATTGAAGAAGTTTTGAAAGACAGTGATATGGTAAATGGAATGAAGGAAGAGTTTGATCAATTTGAAAAGAATCAAGTCTAGATCTTAGTCCCCAAACCTAAGAATATTACTGTTATTGAAATAATATGAGTGTTTAGGAATAAGCTAAACAGGGCTGGAGAAGTAACTAGAAATAAAGCAAGATTGTAGCTCAAGATTACTCTCGACAAGAAGGAGTCAACTATGATGAAACTTTCGCCTCTGTAGCAATTAAGTATGTTTTGGAACATGTGTAAAAATTTGGTATGGAAAATGCCAAGCCCATCAACACCCCAATGAGTCCTTCTTGCAACTCGGACCTTGATGTAAATCGTAAGAATATTGATGAATCAAAATATAGAGGTATGATTGAATCTTTACTTTATCTAAGTGCTAGTCATCCTGACATCATGTTTAGTGTTTGTAAGTGTGCTAGATTCTAATATGCTACTAAAGACTCTCATTTGATTGTTGTCAAAAGGATAATTTGTTATATAGTTGGAACTACATTCGGACTATGGTATGAAAAATCTCCTGCACTTGATCTTCGTGGATTTTTTTTGATGTAGATTATATAGCTGATAAAGTAGACCAAAAAAGCATTAGTTGCTCCTGCCAATTTCTTAGAAATTATTTTGTATCTTGGAACAGTAAGAAACAAAATTGTGTCTCAATTTCAACCACTAAGGCTGAATATGTAGCCATTGGCTTATGTTGTTCTTAGGTTTTGTGGATAATCTGTCAATTTACTGGTTTTCTAATAAATGCTAAACCTGCTAGATTGTTGTGCGATAATTCAAGCTTATTTGTTTGACAAAAAATCCTGTTCATCATTCTATGGCTAAGCATATTGATATCAATCACCATTTTTATTAGAGATCATATTTTAAATGGAAATATTGAAATTGTTTTTATTAATACTGAGAATCAATTTGCAGACATTTTTATAAAACCTCTTTTGGAAGAAAGATTTTGTTTTCTAAGAAATCTTCTAAATATTGTTTCTAAGCCGACTTAGTCTTCTGTTGAATATTTTTAGATATATTAATTATTATTTTTCGTTATGCTCCGATAATTATGAGTTGCATTTAATGAAAATCTGATTCTATTCCTTTTTTTTGCATGATTTGTGATACTTCAGTTATTGTGATACACTTAATTTGACGGCTGGCATTTAGGTTTTTCATTTTTCTTTTCATATGATAGACGATCCCTTTCCTTTCATGTCCCACCAGTTTAACTTTTTTCTTCTTCCTTCCTTTTTCTTCTTTCCTTTCTTTCAAACTCTTAAAAATCCTTTTCTTACTACTTTTTGCACATTCTCCCCTCACTCTTAAATCTGCCATGCCTCCACAGAAGAGCTCAAGGTTCAAAGGGAAGGGCATTGCCCATTCCCCTATTCCCATTTACTCTAGAAACTCCTCCACCCCTTCATCTCCTCTGTGTTCCAACTCTCCTCCTGCATCTTCTCTTAAACGACTTGCGCCTGTCATCTCTCTAGTGATCAGAAAAAGAAATCGCGGTTTGACTTTGAAAAATCCCTTGATTTGAAAACTGATTTTTGGTACTCTTCCAATGAAAACCTGTTTCAATCCCTAAGAACTAAGACCATCGTGTACGGCCACATTATTGATCTTGATCTTCTATTGACCCTTCATTATCCTATTAAAGAGTTTTTTGGATACCAAGGTTGGGCTATAGTATTTTTCTTCTCTCCTAAAGTGGTTTATGAACCGTTGGTCAGATTATTCTATGCCAACCTTCGTTCTTCTAAGCCCGGTGAAATGGAAACCCTGGTTCTAGGTAAAAGAATCTTCTTGGACTGTGATAATCTTGATGAAATTCTTGAAATCAATTGCTCTGGTTTCTCTAGCTCCACTAAAAATGCTTGGCCCTCTGTGTCCTTTGAAGAAGCCAAAAGCGCACTTTCTTCCAACCCCTTTGGACCCTGTCCTTCAATACTTGGTCTCAAAGATGTCTCATTTGAAGCCCATGTTATTGCACATATTATTGCAACCACTCTTCTCCCAAGAGCAGGTTTTTTTTCCTCTATATCTGTTTCATGATACTTTCTACACTTACTACCTTCTGCCAAAGAAAAGGTTCAAACTTTCTGCCTTTATTCTTAACTACATGATCGATTCTACCATTGATCCCCTAGTCTCCCTTATGGAATGATTATATCTCGTATCCTGGAAGCAAACTCTATCAGCCTTAGGGAATAAAATTAAAAAGGAAAATAACTGAGACCAATATTTTCTCTCTACAAACTAAAGCCCTCAAAACGCTAGCTCTACCAATAAATGGCCAATATGGCCGATGGGCAGCCACCAACGGTGACTGTAGGACCACCGGATGATGGGGATTCCCCTTGTCAAGATGGGAAGAGAAGTAAAGCGGATGTTGCATTCACCGAATGCACAATAGGTATTGATCATTGTGAAACAAATTACGTATCTGCATGGGAAGCCGAGAGTGATTTGGGAGGAAGAAAAGGTCTCTTAGATGATCATTAATGAACAATTACAATTTGCAGTGATTGGAAAATTCTTCTATGGATCGCCGACATACATGAATTAAGAAGATTAATACCTTTACAATGCGAGCTTAAAGGAGATGTTAACATAGGGCTTTTGAATAATAGATATATTCTAATCAGGGAATCATGCATGGAAGGCTATGTATATCTGTTATCTAGGAAAATATTTTACATTGCTCACAAGAATTGGTACTACCCAATGCGTATGTTGAAGTGGGACCCCATGTTTGATCCCGCAGCTGAGACTACGATTGCAATGGCTTGGATCTCTCTACCATCGCAACCACCTAATTTTGTTGGAAGAGAAGAAATATTCTCGCTTGCAACAATAGTTAGAAAACCTTTGAAGGTAGCTATGGCCACCATCAACAAAACCAGACCCAGTTGTGCGAGGGTGAAGGTAGAGATGGACCTGTTAAAGGAATTGCTAAAGAGAATTAATGTGGGAATCAAGAAGAAGAGTGTAGAAGTTGTATCTAAATGGATAAAATTAGATATGACTATTTACCCAAATATTGCCACACTTGTAAATTGCAGGGCCACAACGAAGATGATTACTATGTGCTTCACCTATAGCTGTTTGAGATAATAAAAAGCAAGAAGATAATAAAATCAGCAAAGATAAGGAGGAGACAAAACCTAAAGAGGGGGATCAGAATGCCAAGAAGGAGGAGGATATGTAGAAAGGTAAGGCAGGGTGTGAGCCTAACAAAGGGAAGGGGTTGCAAAAGGAAGTTATCACTAGATGGGATCCCAAACCCACGGTGGACCAAGTGAACATGTACAATAAGTTTCAAATATTAGAGGGGCAGAATGAGGAAACTGTTGTATAGGAGATAAGCTCAGATCAGAGGGACAATCAAAATAAAGTTACTACCAAAATGTGGGTAGAGGAAAATTTTGGGAAGGACAGTAGGGGGCAGACAGACAAATAGCAGAAGGAGGAAGAGGAGAAAAGTGAAAGTGACAGGCCACAGGAAAGCAATCTATAAAAGACAATACAAATGCATAATTAGGAAGACGATCATAAGCCAACGGAAGATAAGGGGGAGGTGGAAGCTAGCAATCGAAATACAGGTAGTGAGGAAGATCATCATTCTACAGCTAGAAAAAATGAAAACACACATGGGGACAGTGTAGTGGAACTAGAGAAGGGGGAAAAGGATATACAATCACAAAACACTGCATCAAATACAGAGAAGAGGAAAGAGGGTCACAACAACATCAACACTACTCAGATAGATAGTACAGAGGACACCCAGGCAAAGGCAAATGAAGGTGTGGGGGATGAAGATGAAGAGAGGGGGAGGATTTACAGCCTAATATCAAAGATGTCTCTAAAAGTGGAGACCTTTCACCAAGGAGTGTCAGGGATTTAAATAAAGATAGAAAGAAAGGTAGACCTGCTACATCAAAGAATAGCCATATTCAAACAAGGAGTACATCAGGAAGGCCATCCAGAAATAAGTGATGTTGCACAACATTTTGTTTTGGAATATTAGGTCAGTGCATTCTCAAAATGCTTTTGAGAAGGTAATTGATCTAAAGAGAAGACATCATTACTCTTTTATAACCCTTTTTGAACCATTTAAATGGCCTCAAAAAATAGACAATTTTATAGAATGAGAAATAGAATGGAGAATGCTAAGGTGAACTGTTTGGGGAAGATCTAGCTGTTCTGGAATAAGGAGTGGGAGGGGGAGATCATATCAGACACAATCCAGCAGATCTCTGTTAAGTTCGCACATGCATCTAGTCAAAAATGAGCTATGATTACATCAGTTTATGCTAGGTGTAATTCTTTAGAAAGACTTGAATTGTTGAAAGACATTTCATGGGTGGCAGAAGACATAAATATTCCTTGGTTGGTGGGGGAGATTTTAATGTTATTTTTAATGACACTAAAAAGCTTGGGGGACTTCTAGTTAGCCAAATTGAAATGACTAACTTTGCCAGTGTGTTAGTGATGCTGGACTAACAGAACTGTCTTTCTCAGTAAGTTAGTTTACTTGGTGGAATGGTAGAACAAGAGAAGACAACATCTTTGAGAGATTAGACAAGGTCTTTGGCAATGAATTGTTTTAGTCAGAATGCAATTAAAGCAAAGTGACTTACTTCATCATGGATGACTCAGACCATGCCCCATTATATGTGGCATTTCAGTCTGATCAAGCTACAATAAAGAAACTTTTCAGGTTTCTGAACTTCTGGTGCAGTCATCACTTTTTTGAGGAGGAGTTAAAGAAGGCCTGGGGGTGCCAGTGGAGGGGACACCTTGCAAGGTATTGAATGACAAACTCAAGAATGTAAAGAGGAGCTTGTTTAGATGGTGTAAAGAAACCTTTGGCAATGTATTTCAACAAATTGCCACCATGGAGGATGTAATAAAAGTAAAGGAGATGCAGTTAGAATTGGACACTTCAGAGGAGAATAGGGCAGACTTGAGGAAAGCAATGGCTGAGTTGAGGAAATATCATAAATATGAAGAAGAATATTGGAAGCAAAAAGCAAATATATACTAGTTCAAAGAAGGAGATAGAAATACAAAGTTTTTCCACGCTCAGATCAAGGGTAAAAGGAAAAGGCTTCTGATTTATAAAATACAAGATAGTCAGGGGATAGATTTAACCTCAGAATAGGACATTGGTGTAGAGGCAGTAAGAATTTTTCAAAATCAGTTTAGGGAGGACTGTGAGCTGCAGAACTTTGAGATGCTAGATAGCATTCCAAAATTCTCATAGGAGAAGATAGAAGTGATATGGAAAGGTGGCCAGATGAAGCAGAAATCAGGGATGCAGTCTTTGATCTCAACAAAAATAGCGCAAGTGGGCCAGATGGGTTCTCTAGAGGTTTCTTCCAAATTGCTAGGAGATTGTGAAGTGGGAGGTGAAACAAGTTGTAATATATTTCTTCTGTGGGGTAGAATTACCTAGGTACATCACTCATACTACTTCGATATTAATACTAAAGAAGGAGGTTATCAACACCTTTGGTGTTTTAAGGCCAATAGCTTGAGTTTGTTTATGAACGAGGTCATATCAAAACTGATTCAAGGGAGAATTGATAAGGTCTTGCATAAGATAATTTCTTCCAACCAAACAAGGTTCATGAAAGGAAGAAGCATTTTAGAAAATGTACTTTGGCACAAGAAATTATGAGGGATATTAACAAGAGGGCCAGATATGTGAATGTGGTGGTTTAATTAGATATGGCTAAGGCCTATGATAGAGTGTCTTGGATATTCCTAACCAAAGTCGTAAGGAGGTTCGGATTTGGGGAAAGAATAATTGATATGGTATGGAGAATTCTTTCTAACAATTGGATTTCTATCCGAATTAATGGACAAACTCATGGGTTTTTCCTTTCATCTAGGGGGGTCGAATAGGGAGGTCCTCTTTCCCCTATTCTTTTCATAATAGGGGCAGAGGTGCTTTCCAGAAATATAAACCTGTTGAATGAGGAGGAGAAGTTCATTGGCTATGGGTTGCCTAGGTGGAGTGAGAAAATTAATCATTTATCCTATGAAATTAATCATTTGTCCTATGCAGATAATACAACTCTCTTTTGTTCATCCAATAGAAAGTTTGTGAAGATGATTAGGTGCTAAAGAGTTACGGAAAAGTTTCTGGTCAATTGATAAATCTGACCAAAAGTTTTTTTCTACCTACATGATAAAGTTCCTATAGTGATGGGCCAGAAGTTAAGAAGATGGACAAATATTAGGGAAGCATCTTTTCCCTTCACATATCTAGGATGCCCAATTTATTATAGAAGGAAGAAAAAAGAGTACTTTGAAGGGCTGATGAAAAAGGTTACTGCCAGCATTCATTCATGGAAAAGTAAATTGCTATCTTTTGGGGGTAAGTACATATTGGTCAAGCATGTGCTACAATCCCTACAAATATATTCAATTGTCAGTGATGAATCCCCCAAAAGGAGTAATTGACTTCATATAAACTGTCATTTCTAAATTCTTTTGGAGTAGTAGCGGAGAAACAAAAGGAAAGCATTGGGTGGCATGAGATACTTTATGCTTACCATAAGAAGAGGGGGGAGGATTCAGATCCTAACATCACATGGTTGATGCATTATTTGCAAAACTATGGTGGAATTTCAGAACTTCTGCATGCTCATTATGGAGGACATTCATATGGAATAAGTATTGTAAAAGGCTTCACCCAGTTATTGCTAATGGGAATGGTGTTTCCCATGTTTGGAGAAAAATGATACAGATAAGAGAAGTAGTGGAGCATAATATTTGGTGGCAAGTCAAATCTGGCAAATCTAACTTTTGGTTTAACAACTGAACTAAGATGGGGGCATTACATTTTATTAAGCTAGACAACAACTCAAATGAGGAAGTGGAGATTAAGAGCTTTGTCACTGCTGGTGCTTGGGACAGGCAAATGCTGGCCTCATATTTAACTGATTTTGAAATGGTGGACTATATTTGTGATAGTATATCACCACCCAATACAAAAGAGGATCTGGACAAAGCATGGTGATGGGCAGCACATCAGGGTTGTTCTCAGTCATGATATCCTAGGAATTAGTAAGAGCAAAGAAGGAGAAAATTGAGGTGAACAGACTACTTTAGATAAAAGGGCTACCTTACAAAATCAAAAATTTTCTTTAGGAAGGCATGGGAAAGGAAGAGTTGCAACAAAAGATAATTTAAAAAGGATGGGCATATGTCTAGCTTCACAATGTTAATGTTGTGAAGGGGGACTAGAGGAGACCACGAAGCATGTATTCTTCACAGCACCTGCAGCCAAGGTGGTATGGAGGTTCTTTGCCAATTTAGCTGGTATTACAGTGGAAAGAGCCTATCCACAATCAATTATCAAGGAGTAGTGGAATAAGGGTGGTCTCATAGGTTACAACAAGTGTACAATGCAATCCCACCCTTGATATGCTGGGAGTTTTGGAAAAGAAGAAACAATAGAAGATATGGGTGAAATACTTCCATTGATACTATGATTCAGAATATTCAGGCTAATGTTCACTATCTAATTAGGACCTTATATCCTAAGATGAAGATAATGAATTTAGCCTGCGAGGAAGCTGTCAAGGTGCTAGGGGAATTTAAATCATGTATTTGTCATCTGATAGTTACATAGGCCCCACCACCTATGGGGTATCAGAAGTGTAATGCAGATGGTACCAACAGAGGGAATCCTGGGCTAAGCTCTTATGGGTTTTGTATTAGGGACCATAGGGGTGATCTATGCTATGCACAAGATGGAATACTTGATCAGATGACCAATATTCAAATGGAGGCACAAGCAATTCTGGAAGCTCTTAGATATTGGAAAACAGAACAACAAGTCCCTAAGATCTTGGAAACAGATTCACTAATAATGATTAACATTATTAATAGAAACTGGAGGATACCGTGGGAAGTGGTAGTAGTAGTTGAAGAAATATAGAGTCATATACATCAACAATAAATACATATTCAACACATATACAGGGAAGGGAATCAATTAGTAGATTTAAATTACAAATCACACGGCTGATGATAAAGCAGCCTTGGTATATACACAATTTCAACAGCTACCAAAGAAGGCCAGACAAATTCTTAATATAGAAAAAGCTCGACACCGAACATTAGAATAAAGTCGAAACCCATCAAAGTGCAGCAGAGCTAAACAAGTAATCCAGTGTCACTTTACAAATACTGGTGACTTTACTTGCAAAAATGTTGCTATACAAAAGGGGGGCTTGAGAAGATACAAAAACATCTGAGCTACGAACAAAGGAAGCACTACGGATAGTGCTAAACCTAGATAGACATGTTCCACTCCAAAGCAAAGCCAAAATGCCATCCAGCACCAAGGTGAGAAGAAAGCCCAAACACCTTCACAAATCGCAAGTTAGAAAAGGAGGACGAATCAAGGATGAAGAAGCCAGAATAACAAATACCTGGTTGAAGCTAACACCTAGAAGAAGTTCAAGGAGCAGAAAGAGAAGGAACCCCAACAAAAGAACCCCCACAAGTCATCAGCAGTGCCAGGGCGGTAAGATCAATGATAGGAGCTGTAGAGCCATCGGGAAATGGAAAGATCACTCGAGAAATTTTTTTCACCTTTGTTTTAAATTAAGTCTAGTACTTAATCCACAAATACAAAGTATATTCCTTGTGATGCATTTATTTAGTTAATAAAAGGTGGATCACACTAAAAAGCTAATTTAAAAAAAAACCCTCTGTCAGCCTTACTGAATTGCATCTGTTGTTGTCAAGCAGTGTTATAATTCTAGGGCTTTTGGAAGTATGGGATATGCTCTTTCAAACGACTCTTGGGTTCTCAAGTCCGATAACACTAGTCTTGCTTCTCCTTATGAACCCTCTCCTCCTACCCCCGCTCCTACCATACCTTTGGACTCCAAGCTTCTTGAAGACATTCTCTCTAAGATCTCTGGGATGGATGAAAAGTTTGAAGCCCTTCAGGATTTGCTTCTCTCTAGTCATTGAAATTTAACTCTATTGCTTACTTTGTTAAAAAGATTCACTCTCTCACCAAGGATACAACAACTGATGTTGCAAAGATTCGTCTGAAGCTGGACCAGGTCATCAAGGAGGCTGCAGAATTTTCTCAAAAGGTTCAAACCAGTTCATATGAACTCTCAACCTCTCTGACAGCCTTATTCGAAAAACTTAAGACTTCTATTGTGAACACTTTGTCATATTTTCTTAGGCCTTGTGGCTAAGTAGTCATTGTATGTTTTAGACTATTGTTAAGGGCACTATGCCTGGATTATGCTTAACTCTTTTGCTTGCTCTGTTATTAGTATGTTTCTCCTTTTTATTGATGTCAAAAAGGGGAGAAATTTATATTATGTAGTTGCATTATTACTTGTGTGCCTGCTGCTTTTGGTATGTTGTTCTTTGTTGTTTCTTTTTGGTATTTTTCTAGCAAGTCAACTAGCAGGTATCAACTCAGGGGGAGCGGAGCAATGAAAGGAACCATTCAACTACTCAGTGGGAGCAACTTATGCAGTCAACTATACATAGGGAAGTAGACTACATAATCAAATTTGTTATCATTAAAAAGAGGGAGATTGTTAGTGCTAACCTATTTGAGTGATGACTATTTTTAGGAAAATACAAAAGAGGAAAACAACCTTGATGGAAAGCCAAAAGGAAAGCTACAACTGGGAAATCAATCTTAAAACTGATGGAGTCAATCAAGAAGATATAAAAGAAGAAAAAGCAAAATATATTGGAGTAAATCAATCAAAGATCTTTTCCAATCAAGACCAATCTGTCGTTGCAAACAATCAAGAAGACTATTAATCAAAAAGGAGCATCTACACAATCGAGAGGAATTAATCAAGATCAATCTGCCGTAGCAAATATTCAAGAAGATTATAAATAAAAAGGAATCTAGACAATCAAGAGAAATCAGGAAGATTACAGGAAGGATCTACGCAGAATCTGGGAGATTGCATGAAGATTGTCAATCCTTTGCCTTAGCCTTATTCTTGGAAAAAGGATTCATCACTGTCTCAATCTAAGGATTAAATCCCTTGGGATGCCGTCTCTTCAATATAAAGGAGGCATCTGAAAATCTCACAACTGAACAAGTCTGCAATTCTTCAAAAGCTCTTCATCTTTAAAAAATCATTGTAATCTTTACACTAGTTACTGTGAAAGAAAAAGAGAGAAAAAGAAGAAGAAATTGAAAGAGAGGACTATATCAAAAGAAAAAGAAAAAGAAAAACAAAAAAAAAGGAATTTATACTTTTCTGCATAATTATATATCTACTTTAATTAGTTGACTATCTCATATATATATCTGCATAATTATATATCTGCTTTAATTATTTGACTATCTCATGTACATCTGCATAATTATATATTTGAATTTTCCTTTTACGTACTTTGCTTTTCTCCATAATTATATATCTGCTTTAATTAGTTGACTATCTCATATACTAGTTGACTATTTGAATACAGGCTTAAGTCAAACAAAAGGAAGAAAATTCAATTCACCCCCCTCCCCCTCCCCCCTCTTGCACTTTCAAATAACTGGTTGGCCTAATGCGCACAAGTGTTATTGCATGAAAAATAGCATACCCCAATATTGAAACAAACAATCTTGTCCGCTCAAGATGGTCTAGCTTCCAATTGAAGACGTTTAATCAATGACTCTTCTAGACCATTTTGAGTATAAACATGAGCAACATGATGCTCGATCGTTATCCCAATGGACAAACAATACATCATTAAACGCTTGAGATGTAAACTCACCAGTATTATCAAGATGAATTGCCTTTATTGTATAATCTGGAAATTGTGCTCTTAATTATTTGAGCCAAAAACCTCACAAAGGCCATATTGCGAGTTGAAAATACGCACACATGTGACCATCTTGTAGATGCGTCTGTCAAGATCATATAATATTTAAGTGGTCAACATGCAGGGCGAATAAACCCATATATATATATCACCTTGTATCTGTTCCAGAAATGCAGGGCTCCACCCCAACCCTAGTTGTTGATGGTTTAATAACCAATTTTCCTTGAGAATAAGAAACACAAGAGAATTCATTTGTTTTAAGAACATTTTGGTTCTTCAAAGTATGCTTTTCACAACCCAAGCCTAGGCCCTAGATGTGACACGGCGAATGAGGAACCCAAAGGGACTCCAAACAAGTCTTCTTAAGCATGCATAACACATCCTTGATTTGTGGAAGCATAAATAAACAATAAGCAAGTAGCAAATAATTCTAGGGGAAGCGGAACTTTTGGACTCACACTATGAAGATGTTATCGGGAAAAGGATTAGCATGTATAACATAACAAATAAAGTCTAAGGGGTAAATAAATATGACTCATGCTATAGGGGCAGTAAGGACTTGGGATGTCATGACCCGAGCCTAGGGCCTAGGAGTGACATGGCGTATGGGAACCCAAGAGTCCCAAAACAAGCCTCATAGTATCTATATTCACATCATCGCTTCGAAAGCGCAACCAAAAGTAAACACCTAAGTCTAAGAGATGGGAGAATAGGACTCACGCTATGGGGATATAATTAGGAATGGGAGAACATGGCTTCACAAGGCACGTAGCACATAAGTACTAAGGGGTGGGTAAGTATAACTCATGCTATGGGGGCAATTCGGGACTTAGGATCTTTCACAACATAACATAGAAACATTCAATAAGCTCGTAACCAAAATCACATAATGATAACCATTAGGTAGCCAAAGCCATAACACACAACATGTAATTGTAAAGGAGCTTACTAGATGTCCAACAATGTCTCTATTCATAAGATAGGTCGAGGGCCAAGACATACCTCGGGCTCACCCTCAAAGTGATAAAATAAGTATAACACCATAGGTAGAGGGACAGTGGTTTGTCCTTAGAAAATAGGACTCACCACAACAAATAAAACCTAAGATCCGAGCTAGACGTCGTATGGTGGATGAATCTACTCCTCGGTCCCTACATGGTGAGATCATGTAGGCAAAAGTATGTGTTAGTACGTTTGAATGTACTAAGTATGCGGGATGTTATGCATATGACTTACCAAACCTGCATTCAATATTAGATGACAAGGGCACATAATATAGAAGGAGAGATATAATATATAGTATGCAATAAAATCAATGATGCATGAAATACATAAAAACTCACATATAGTGGGGATGAACTATAGCCGACAAATCAAACTCATGTGAGCTATTACATGAATTAGTCCAACAAAAACCTCCCATTGGTAGGAGAAGATTACTTTCTAATGGTAATCTACGTCATACCTCACGACCTCGTCTTTTCAGTGGGTGGTCACCTTCCTTACGACCATACTTTTCAGAAGGATTTTCATTATCATATCATATCATGTCAATAAATGTCACCATTCCTTACGACACAGTCTTTTTGATAATGTTCCATTCCTATGTTGGCACATAGTTCAAGAAAAGGGAGAGGATCCTTGGGGATAGCCCTGACACCCCAATCAATCGGTGCTAAGTCAAAAACATCCCATGAGAATATGTATACATATATATGCTTTCAAAAGAAACAATACTCATTTCAAATCCTTTCAATGCACAATTGGGCTCAAAAGCCAAACGCAATTCATATATATGATACTTATGCATAAGAATAGCTCATTCACATAATTATATGGTGCAAGCACTCAAAATGCTCAAAGAGTCAATACGATAGACATATATGTGATCACATTCTTGTCATAACCAATATCTTATCAACTCTTTATAATATCATAATTGGGCTTAATTCACTTCATAATTTTCATAAAATCCAATGAACATAAATGCATGTGCTATGAATAATGTGAGAATAACATGGGTAATTGAGATTTAATCTAAATTCAACAAAACATCATGAAATTCAAGTAAAGACATTTGTAAAATTCATATTTAAAACATAATATAGATTACCAATGCATAAATCAAGCTTTAAAGGGGACATGCACATTCATAACTTCATAACTTCATAACTTTAATGTAAATCATTATGATAGAGCTTTAATCAACTTAAAATCATCAATAAAGCATAGTTCATACATCAATTGAATTTAATAAATCATAATATTGAAAACCCATATTTTAAGTAAACTAAAATTCATGAAAATTCAAGTAAAAGGATTTTGGATCTTCTTGGTTGAAAAGTACCAAGAATCAAACCCACATACTTTAACTAATAAAGAAGATTCAAGAAAAAATTTAGTAAATAAAGACCCTTCTTGATCCCCAAGCTTAAGACCCACAAGAGTTCTTTGAAAGAAATTTAAGAATGACTTGAAAGGGAATTTCAATTGTGAGGAATGAATTTGAATGTTAGAAATGAAGTTTAGATCACCCAAAAATCTTTAGGTACAGTTCTAGAAATTCTATATATTGCCACGATTATTTGGCAATGGTTATACAACCGTGGCAATAGACTTGGGTTATCGCTACACTCGTAACCTTGGCAATATATATTTGAACATAATAGGACAATTGTTAAAAGTAAAACATGCTATTAGCGTAGAAACTGTTGCTATAGATTTCATATTGCAACAGTTTTTGCTAATCGTTGCAATAGAGTACCTACAGCAACAGTTATTTTTCGCCAAAAAATAAAAACCCCACGAAAGTTAAAGATTCGTTGTCTCAGAGTTAATCTTCGGTGGGTTTATTGGAGGTACAACCTCGTTGAGCTGCAAATCTCTCAAAGATCTACGAAATACGTCTCAAGTTCTCAAGGGTCTGTCTTTAGAGAAAACTTTGAACTTCCAGTGGTACGATTTTTGATTTCTCTGCCTATTTCTTGATTTCCAAGTCCCCATAATCTCTAATTTGTAGTGCATGTACTATTTTTTTCAAAATAAAAAATTCCATCAAAGGGTTTTGAAAAATCATAAAGAATAACAAATGGGTTTCTGAAATCTATGTTATTTGCTGATGTTAGTCTCCAATTTTTCAAAGTTCTCTGTTGATTCTTTGAAACCAAGTCTATTCTTAGCTAGTTCTGTCAGATTCTTCAGTATATGTTGGTATATGTTATCATATGTTGTTCACTACATTAGCTGATTTTACCTTATTGTTGACATTATGATTTGTTTATTTATATATTCTGCATTACTTTGGTATTTTTGGTTGAAGTCTTTGTGTTTGTTGATTCAGTGGCTCGTGCTGAAATTGGCTATAAGTCTATATCTGATCTTCAGTTTTTCTTTTAACCATTTGTTTCCCTGCATCTCTGTGGTTGTGATTTGTGACTTGATTTTAAATTTTCTGTTCAATGATATGTAAGTTTATTTGTCTCAAATGAAAGATCTGGTTTAGCTGTTACACTACTTAGTTCAAAGCATCAATTCACTAAGATTTAATTAGCTCTGCTTACAAGCCTACAATTTGAAACAGTTAGGATTGATTGTACGAACTCCCTGTATCAATTCAAATACTTGAATTAGGTTTGTTCATCCAAAAGTTTGTCTTTCTCCGATTGGAAGTTGATTGTTATTGTTGCTTCTTCCTTCGAAACATTTTGTCAATTCAAACGCTTATATTCAGTTTGTTGCTTCAGAAAAGTTTGTTTCTTTGCTTCTATCAGATGTTGCTTTTTATTATTTCTCCCCTTCAGAACAGGTCCATGTTCAGCTCCTCAATTTGGCTCTTGTGATTGAGACATAAAAGTCAATTCCCTCATACAAAGAATCAATTTCAATTGTTGTATGACTAGTTGATCACAGAGTCCTCTGAGCCCTCTCACAAGCAGTCCTCAACCTCCACAAAGCCCTCGCATTATTGGTTATGTCTTTCTTGTGTTTCCTCTTAAATTCCTGCACAAAATGACTATCAAGCCTGTTGTCAAAATCTTCACCTCCCAAATGTGTGTCACCAGCAGTTGCCTTGACTTCAAAAATCCCTTCTTCAATTGCAAGAAGTGAAACATCAAAAGCTCCACCACCAAGATCAAAGATCAAAACATTCTTTTCACCACCCTTTGAAGCCTTCTTGTCCAAACCATAAGCAATTGCAGCAGAAACCAGTATTATTAAAAGCAACAAAAAGTGCACTTTGAAGCGAGGCGACAAGTCTGCGCTTTTTCTAGTTGAAACGTGAAGCGATGAAAAAAGCGTGCTCTTCAATGGTTAAAGCGCTGAAGCGAGCTTCTGCTGAAGCGACGCTTTAACTGTTTAGGTTTTTTTTTTTTTTTTTTTTTTTTTTTTTTTTTTTTTTTCATTTTAGTTGTTTTAACTTATCTTTCTCCTATTATACTCCATCATA
>JAOTQR010025477.1:0-52519 GCA_025774065.1 Solanum ossicruentum | reverse complement strand
TAATGACTCCCACTAATTATGTTCATAATGGTGTTTACTTCTATCTCCCATCCATGATCCCAAATAGGTTGGTGTCGTATTCATGACAACTCTTTGTGTTCCTCAATCCTAACTAACAAATAGTGATATTTGACATGGTATTTTACACACGTAAAATAATTTTAAAAAATAAGAAAATTCTTATGCTCTCTTCTCTTGTTTCTTTTTATTTGTTTTTGTGTAATATTTATGTGTTTTGTTTGTTGTTTGTTGTCATTGTATAGTATTCTAATATTTTGTTGATATTATTACTGAGAATTTATAGTGATTTGTTGCTTTGTTTTTAGCTGTTATTGTCATGGATAAGTTTTATCGGAAGCATTATTATCATGATCCAAGCTAAGGCCTACACATGATACAATGATTAGGAACCCTAAGGAAACGCCAACCAAGTCTCTTAGACTATCAAGCAAAGATGCGGTAAGTATAGAACAAGAATGCGAAAGTAACACAAAGAAAGTCTAACAATGCCATCATATCATAGTAAGAGGTAGAAGACAAACATAGATTCTTTTACACATTTTTATATCAAAAGTCTCTAAATATGAATGAGTCACTACAATAGGCCCTAGCCATATTGAAGTTTAAAATGGAACAAAAGTAAGTAGCAGACAGTCAATAAGAAAGGATAATCATGAGCATGTTCACAAATCATAAGGACTCACCAACTTTAAGCTTGGAATCTGATACTAGCCATGAGAAGTAGAAATGAGATTGTCAATGTCAAATTCCATGAAATACATAATCATGCATATACATAGTTTTCAACATGATTCATACTTTATAACAATCATACTTTCATAGCTTTTTAAAATGGGGATCATAACTTCATGAAATCATCTCATGTCACAGGAATAGTCTATCTACATAACTTTTCATATAGTATAGGTATACTCCCCATCTTAATGTCATTATTTCACAATCATTAGGGTCTTAAGTCACCTTCATTATCATATCATCATCATCGTAACATCATCATCATCATCATCATTAAAACATGTGTTTCGTACTTTGAATCATAAATCATAAAGTCATAACTTTAACATAGGAAAATTAGGGTCACATGTGGGTTCATAAGCAGTTGAGGTAAAATCATGCAATTAAATGAAAATCATGGAGGAACCAGGCAACTGAAATTAATTTGGATCATTAGTAAAGGAACCCACATCAATTCAACACGCTTTCATCATCATATACTTAAAAATCATATACCTTCACTTGAAAATCATAGAAATCATATAATCCTTCATAATTCATGCATAAATAGGTATAATAATCATGTAATAATTATAATCCAATCATTTGGAATGTCATCATAAAAACCCATAGAATGCATCCTTAACTTTGAAGAAAAAAGAGATTTGAGTTGGCTTCATACATGAATCTAGTCCATGAATGAAGCCCTGCATACCTCAAGTGAGAAGCTTTAGAAATCAGGATGAATAAACCTTGAAATGCATAGCAAAATTTAAAACCCTAGCTTCAATGGAGTCCCTTGCTTAGAGAGAGAAAATTTAAAATTTGGGAGAGAATTTTGAGAGTCAATGAGATAAAATGAAGTAGGAATAGGTTTTATAGGAAATGAGTCTGTTAAGTTAGTTAGAGGGGTCAAAATGACATATTTTAGGAGTTAAATGGATTGAATATGACCAAAAAGTACTTCATTTAAAACTGCGAGAGCCGTCCACGAGCCACTATTTCACAGCTCGTAAACCTATGCATGACTCATGCTTTGGCTTGTTCTTGGCATGGTCGCCAAAATTGAGCTACGACTTTGCACCCTTCAAATTGTGAATCAAAAATATAGTCTGTAGTTCCATTTACGGACCATAGATCCCTTCGTGGAACCTCCCCAAACTTAGAAAAATTGTCATCCTATAGGTCTATTTCACAGTCTAGTCCACATGCCGTAATCCCATGCATGACCTTTAAATCCCTTTAGAGAGTGTCTTTCAGTAACCAAAAATTCTCACCACGTTTTGGACCTTAATCATGAGCTCTTTCTACTACTCGTGGTTCAATCTACGAGCCATATATTGGCTCGTAATACCAGTCAGTCTCAAAATGTTCTTCAACTTTTCATTTTTTTCAGGATTTACAACATATGGGGTGTTACAATATCTCTCCATTAGGATCGTTCATCCTTGAATGAGGCAAAAATGTTTCCCTTCTTTATGATCTATGTCGTGCTATAGAAGTTAGATAAGGTTTCCCATCTAATGAATGTTCTTTGCCATTTTTAGATCATTCCTAACATAAGAGGAAGAAGAGACGACACTCCCGAAGAACAATTGGCTCATGAAGAGCTCTGGGATGCTCTCACCTTTCTAGCTCAAGCCATGGCTAATCAAGTCAATCAAGGGGCCCAAGCCCCTCATTCTCCTACTCTAGCATCTCGGGTGAGGGACTTTATGAGGATGAACCCACCAAAGTTCAATGGGTCTAAAGTGGATGAGGATCCTCAAGAATTTATTGATGAGGTGTACAAAGTGTTGTCTATTATAAGTATTAGGTCGGAAGAGAAAAGGGAGTTGGCGGCTTACCAACTCAAGGGGGTGGTCCAAATATGGTATACTCAATGGAAAGAGGAGAAGGGGAACAACAATGTGATCCTTTGGGAGGAGTTTAAGGCAGCTTTCCTCAATCGGTTCTTCCTTCTTGAGCTTAGGAAGGCCAAAATGAGGGAGTTCATGAATTTGAAGCAAGGGTATATGAGAGTGAGGGAGTATGCCCTCAAGTTCAACAAACTCTCTAAATATGCTCGACACTTAGTTGCAAACCCGAGGTCTAGAATGAATAAGTTTGTGATGGGTGTATCTGATTTGGTGAATGAGGAGTGCTGTGCCGCTATGTTGATTGGTGACATGGACTTGTCCCACTTCATGACTTATGCCAAACAATTGGAGGGGGAAAATTTGAGAAAGAGGAGAAGTGGTAAGGCCGAGAGGGCCCGTTTTTATGGTAAGTTCCAAGGTCCCAAGGCTAGCCGGTTTTATCAAGGCCAAGGGTCTTCTCATGCTCTTAGTAGAAGGGCTGCTAATGACTACCCAAGGGCCCAAGGTGAGGGTGATGTGGTGCCTAATGCTATGTGCCCAAAATGTGGTAGGGGCCATGGTGGTCCATGTTTGAGGGACACTAATTCTTGCTATAGTTGTGGGGATGTAGGTCACAAGAAGGTTAATTGTGCTCATAATCAAAACAAGGGTAAAGATGTTCTTCTACAAGGCCGGGGTGCAAATACGGTTCCTTTAGGGAGAGGAGGTCAATCAGGTAGTGCCCCAAGACACAATCAGTTCTATTCTCTTCAAGTAAGGCAAGGGGTAGATGAGGTGCCTGATGTCGTCACCGGTATGTTGAAAGTCTTTAATTTTGAGGTATATGCATTGATAGACCCGGGTGCCACTTTTTCTTTTGTTACTCCTTTTATTGCCAAAATTGTTTTTGTTGAATCTGAATTGTTGTGTGAGTCTTATGAGGTGTCTACTCCTATTGGTGGATTTATTGTTGCTAGAAAGGCTATAGCAATTATCCCGTTTGCATCTTGCATGAAATTTTGCCTTATGATCTTGTTGAGTTGGATATGGTGGATTTTGATGTCATTCTTGGGATGGATTGGTTGTATATTTATTATGCCTCTATTGATTGTAGAACTCGTAGGGTCAAATTCCAATTCCCATATGAAGCCGTCCTTGGGTGGGAGAGTCATGATGTGGTGGTCAAGGGTAGGTTCATCTCTTGGATTAAAGCCCAAAAGTTGATCTCTAAGGTGTGTCTCTATCATCTTGTGAGGGTTAGGGATGTTGAGTCTAAAGTGCTTCCTATAGAGTCGATTCCGGTGGTTAGTGAGTTTCTTGATATCTTTCCAAATTACCTTCTCGATGTTCCCCCGGAAAGGGAAATAGACTTTCGTATAGGCCTCCTTATCGATACTCAATCCATTTCTATTCCCCTTTATTGTATGGCCCCGACAGAGTTAGAGGAGTTGATGGAGCAATTGAGGGACTTGTTGGAGAAGGGTTTTATTAGGCCTAGCCAATCACCTTGGGGTGCAACGGTGTTGTTTGTGAAGAAGAAGGATGGTTCTCTTAGGATGTGTATTGACTATCGGCAACTTAATAGGGTTACCATAAAGAATAAGTATCCTCTACCAAGGATTGATGATTTGTTTGACCAACTTCAAGGGGATAGTCACTTCTCTAAGATTGATCTTCGGTCCTGGTATCAACAAGTGAAGGTGAGGGAGTATGACATTCCCAAGATGGCTTATCGGAGTAGGTATGGGAATTATGAGTTTGTTGTTATGTCATTTGGGTAGACCAATACACCGGCTATCTTCATAGATCTTATGAATAGGGTCATTAAACCCTGCCTTGATTTGTTTGTTGTGGTTTTCGTTGATTATATCTTGATCTATTCCCATATTGAGGAGGAATATGTGAGTCATTTGGGGGTAGTGCTACGAAAAATGAGGGAAGAGAAGTTGTATGCCAAGTATGAAATGTGTGAATTTTAGTTGAAGGAGGTTGCCTTTCTAGGTCATGTGGTGTCGCAGAATAGTATTAAGGTGGATCCTAAGAAAACGGAGGTGATTAGGAATTGGCCTAGACCTTTGACCCCTTCGGATATTAGAAGCTTCTTGGTGTTAGTGGGCTGCTACCGGAGATTTGTGAATGGGTTCTCTTCTATTGCTTCTCCCATGACTAAGTTGACCCAAAAAAAGGTTAAATTTGTGTGGACCGGTGAGTGTGAAAGGAGCTTCCAATTCTTTAAGGATATGCTTGTCTCCGATCCTATCTTGTCTCTACTGGAAGGATTGGAAGGGTTTGTTTTTTATTGTGATGCCTCATGAATTGTTTGGGTTGTGTTTTGATGCAAAATGGTAAAGTGATAGCCTATGCTTCTAGACAACTCAAGATGGATGAAAAGAATTATCCTTATCATGATCTTGAATTGGCTGTCATCGTATTTGCTTTAAAAATTTGGCGTCATTATTTGTATGGGATACATGTTTATATGTTTACCTATCATAAGAGTCTACAATATGTGTTCACTCAAAAAGATCTCAACTTGAGTCAACGAAAGTGGTTAGAGCTTTTTAAGGATTATGATATGTGTGTGCATTATCACTCCGGTAAGGCTAATATTGTGGCTGATGCTTTGAGTTGGGTGTCTATAGGTAGCCTAGCTTATGTTGATGATGGGGGCAAAGAGGTGGTTAGAGAGATTCATCGTTGCCTAGATTGGGAGTTAGGTTGGAAAAGGTTGATAATGGTGGTATTGAGGTTGTTGACGGCTCTAAATCTTCCTTGGGTGATGAGGTAAAATCAAAGCAAGATCTTGACCCCTCCTTGGTAGAATTGAAGGCCTTGGTGAGAGAGGGCAAGGTGGAGGTTTTCTCCCAAGGGGGAGATGGTGCCCTTAGGTATCAAGATAGGTTGTGTGTGCTTAGTGTTGACGGCTTGAGAGAGAGAACTCTTGATGAGGTTGAAAATCCCCACACTTGCCTAGGAATGCCCCTATAATCATACTTCCTTTATGTCTCAAATCGGGGATATTTAAACATCCTCCCCCCTTCCCCCACATATCTCAAAAAGACCCTATGATCATTTTTTTTAAATATCTCAAAATTCATCAAAATTTCACAAATTCAACCTCATATTCTTGTTCAGAGGGCAAAATTGAGTGGGGAAACGAGTGGTTACAAGGTATACTTTTTCCGTACAAAGAAAAATAATTTTTGGTGAAACTTCACAAAAGTAGTAGCTGTCCGCGACAGGTCCGCGATGCGGACGTGACATGGACTAGTTCAATTTTTTTTTTAAAATTGTTCTTTTTTCTCCAAGGCAATTGGGAAATAACCATATACCTATATACATGAAAATCCCACATTATCTAGCCGTTTGAGCCCTAAAAACCAACCAAAACCCTCTCAAAATCCTCTCTAATCTTCATCAAATTCTTCATTCATTCTCGAGGTTTTCAAAAGTCTTGTTGGAATTCAAGTAAACCAAGTCAAGCCCAAAGTCCTCTCAAGATTCAAGTGTCCCAATCTCTTTTCAGATCTAAGATTTTCATTCAAGCTTCAAGTCTCCATTTCAAATCTTCTTCAAGAAGCTCTCCAATGTCAAGGTATGTGGATTTCTTTCATGGATTCCTTTCACCCATGATGCACAAGCCTCCTTTTACTTAAAATTAGATTTAAAGTTGATTTACTCATGGGACTTACTTATTATGAAATTCACTGCACACTATGTTGGGATTTATGAAATCGAGATTGTTTTAGCATGTTTTGAGCTATGAATCCAAGATCTTTTATAAGATTTGATGAAGGGTTTTGATGTATATTGATTGAGGGTCTTACAAAGTATCTATTGAAGATTTTACATTGAATTTTCTAGCATGATTTCACTCTTGAATTGCGTATTTTTACACTAGCATTGTAAACTCGCCAAGTGTTTGATAAAATGCCTCTTTAAGGATTCTTTAAGTCTTGATAATCTATTGGTTGAGTTATGATTCAAGTGACTCTATGATGATTATTATCTTTCTAAAGATGTGTTTAAATCATGAAAATATTGATGATGTTGTAGGGATGGATTAAGCCCCCTTTTCTAAGATTATACCTCTTGTGAGCCTTTGATGTTGATGTTAATGAAAGGATAACATTGATGATGATCTATTCTTATGATTTAAGTTAATCTTACCATATGAGATCAAGGATGTTAAGCCTCGTGCCATGTCTCTATTTTTATTGCAAGTTATTAAAGTATGATTATCTTATATGTTCTGTGGGATTAGACTTAGCACTGAGTGGACTAGAGGTGAGTCCCCAAGTCCTAGAACTATGTGCCACCATAGGTAAAGGGATTAGAGGCAAGTCCCCAAATCTCTAAGAGGCTAATACCCTAAATATGAGGGCTTGAAGCGAGTACCCGAGTCCGGGCTTGAGGCGAGCACCCGAGTCCAAGAACTAAAGGCGAGTACCCGGTTCACACAAGGTTTAGTGGATCCACTTAGACATTAGGAGGTTTACCTTGGAAAGTAACTTCCCCTTTCTTCTAGTGTAGGGTTATACCGGGATTCCAAGTTGTAGTTAGCTTGGTCTTATGTTATGTCGGTTGAGGTTTATTCCCGCACTTATATATTATGTTCTATGTAAGATTAATGATTTGTAAAGTATTATTTACTTAAGCATTTTTCATACATGACATATTATTATTATGCTATCTATTTCTTATAATTACTCATTTTGATTATGATGTCTATCTCTTGTTGCATTGCATCCCACATACTTAGTATATTCAAACGTACTAGCGCATACTCTATGCTTACATGATGTTACCATGTAGGAACCGGAGCTTCATTTGATTATCTTCCTCCCCCACTTGGCTAGATGGGTTGTTCAAGGAATCTTTTGGTTAGTCCTCATGTCCGGGGATAATATCTATCTTCTATTATACTTATCTTAGACTACATCTTGTATATTTTGGAGTACTTATTGTCATTACTATGAGGGTGATTTCGGTTGTTTGTCTTGGCCCCCACTTTTATCTATGTAGTAGAGGTGTTGTTGGATATGTGTTGTATCTATGCTATAAGTCTTGACTCTCTTGTTTCTTAATGTTTATGATATGAAAGTTTACCCTTAGTCCTAATTCCCCTTGTTTATTCTTATCTCTTATAGTCATTTTAAATGCTTCCACGACCAAGGATATGTAATGATATGTTATGAGGCTTGTTTGGGGTTCCTTCGGATTCCCCATTCATTGGTCATATATAGGCCCTAGGCTTGGGTTGTGACAAATATGATATCAGAGCACTAGGTTGTTAGATCCTTGGAGTCCAATACATCACGTCGATTAGAGTCTTATTCATGGTTGTGTTGTGCACCACAACTATGAGTAGGAGGCTATGAGACGTTTTAGAAAATGTTTCCCTTCTTCATGTTCTAAGTTGTGCTATAGAGTTGGAGTAAGTTTTCCTCGCTAACAATTGTTCTTTACTCTTCTAGTTGATCATGTTGCTTTAAAGAGGAAGGTGAAGGAAGATAAGTTGAAGGTTTTGATTTTTGATGGATCCGAGTTTCACTATTCCTTTCATTATTACTTTTGGTTTCTAGTGGACTTCTTTGTGTCCCGAGTTGTTATAGGAACCTTTGGTGTCTATCCTTTTTGTTGAGTGTATTGTTGCTAGAAGGTTCATAGGTGTTGATCTGGTTTCTTATTGCATTAAGTCTTGCCTTGTGGCTTGTTGGAGTAGATGTGGTGGATTTGATGTCATACTTGGGATGAATGATTGCTGCGTGTTGTGTCTTCATGGATGGTAGGACCCATAGTGTTAGATCCTGATTCCCTAATGAGCTTATCTTTGAGTGGGAGGTTGTTATGTGGTAGCGAAGGAGGTAGGTCCACTTCTTGTCTTAAGGTACAATTGATCCCTAAGGGTTGCATTCATCATCTTGAGAGAGGTAAGGGTGTTGAACCTAAGGTATTTTCTATTGAGATGTTTCCGGTAATCAATGAGTTCTTGAGAGTCCTTTCCGATATTTTGAATTTGTGGTAGTGTCTTTTGGTTTGACTAGTGTACCGGCCATGCCTATAAGTCTCATGAATAAGATCTTTAGTCCCTACTCTATCAGGTTTATGGTGGTTTTGGGTATGATGGTTTGTTTCCTTAAGTGAGGAAGTGCATGTGAGTCATTTGAGGGTAGTACTACAAAGTTTAAGGAAGAAAGATGGATGCGAAATAGGAGAAATGGGAGTTTGGGTTGTAAGAGGTTGCCTTTCTAGGTCGTGTTGTGCCGGGTGATGGTATAAAGGTGGACCCTAGTATGACGAAGGTGATTAGAGATTAGCCTAGACCTTGACTTCATCGGATACTAGGAGCTTCTTGGACTTAGCGGGCTATTACCGGAGTTTGTGAATAGGTTCCCTTCTATTGCTTCTCCTGTGACTTAGTTGACCCTAAGTAAGAGTAATGTTCTGATCAACCTTTTGAGTAGGGTGATTTGATAGGTACGGGAGTTGCTATTTCTTGTGTTATTCCTTTGTGCTAATAGGACCCATGTGTGTGTCTCGGAGGGTTACGTGAGTCTATTGTGGCTAGGAGGGGTCTATAGGGGTTGCCCCATTTGCATGAGGTGTTGTTTTGTGGTCTTGTTGAGCTTAGTATGGTTGGTTTGGAGATCTTCGGGTGGATTGGTTACATGCACATCATGCTTTCAATAAGTGTATAACCCGTAAGATTGTAATATGATTATCAAGGATGGTCAATCTATTTGGTCAACTATGATGTGTGAGTCACTGCTCTAAGATTGTTTTTTCCCTAAGTGAGGATGACGGTAGGTGATATTCCTAAGTGTCTTTCTGGACTAGGGGTGAGTATTTGAGTATTGTTGGAGTTGTTTGGTTGTCTTATATACCAGCTATGTTTATGGGTTTCATAAATAGGGCCTTAAAACCCTACCTCGACATGTTGGTGGTGGTCCTTAGCGGTGGTGCATTGATTTATCTGGAGCTTGTGAATCATTATGGGGTAGTGTTTCAAGTCTTGGATGATGAGGGATTGCTCGCTAAATATGATAAGTGTGAATAGAAGATAACAAGAATGAGGTTAGAACTCCTTAAGGATTATGATATGAGTGTACATTAATTTCCCTAACAAGGCTTATGTTGTGGTGGGTGCTCTAAGTGGCCTAGCATGTGTTGGTAGTGGAGGCAAAGAAGTGACCGGAGGGGTTTATTAGTTGGCTAGGTGGGGGGGTTAAGTTGGAAGAAGTTGAGCATGGTGGTGTAGTATTCTTGATGGTTCAAATATTCTTAAGTTGGCGAGATCTAGATTAAGCAAGGCCTTGATTTTGTGAGGCGAAGAGATGGTAGAGTGGAGGTTGTCTCCCAAGGGGGAGATGGTAGTTTATGGTACCAAGTGGACTAGGTAGATTTAAGGTTGACCATTGAGTTTAGAATTGTGAAGGTTGCTTAAGAATTGGAATTACCTATGGGTATGGTTATGGTTTGTCCGATTTTCATGCTTTTGGGTTGAGAGGATGTGTTAGTGATTCTAGTGTGATAGAACTCTTTGAGGTTGTGGTTGTTGTGGGGGATAAGTTGGCTTAGGAGAAGGTCCCGGTGGAGGTGATGGATGGAAGGGATGAAGTAGTTGATTGATGAGGACATAATATTCGTCAAGGCCCATTGGAAGACTCGCTATGTTAATAATACCTCTCGGGGGGCCAGAGCGGGCATGGAAAAGTGATATCCATACCTTTTCCATTCTATTCAAGCATATGGTATCATGTCAAACCCTTTTTGTGGTCTCATGTCTCATGTTCCAGCCCCTAAGTCATTTGCATGCATTCATGTTTACATTGAAAAAGTTCATGATGATTTTACACTTATGTTGAGATATTTAAAATGTGTTTTAAGTGTGTTGTTGCATTCTTATTGGGGCTAGTCTCTTTATGATTGCTCTTCTCTTATACGTTTCTTTGACATTCGGGGACGAATGTTCCCAAGGGGGAGATTGAAACGCCCCACACTTCCTAGGGATGCCCTCATAATCGTGGTTTCTTTATATATCAAATCGGGGATATTTAAACACCTCTCCACATAGCTCTGAAAGACCCTATGATACATTTTTTCAATATCACAAAATTCGTGTAGACTTTCGCAAATCCGACATCATATTCTTGTTCAGAGGGTAAAATTGTGTGGGAAAAGGAGTACCTACCAGTATACTTTTTCCGTGCCAAGAAAAATAATTTTTGGTGAAACTTTGCAAAAACAGTAGTTGACCACGACGGGTCCGCGATGCGGACTAGTTCAAAAAATTTTTGAAAATTGTTCTTTTCACTCCAGGGAAATTGGGTAATAACCCTATACCTATGTACACGAAAATCCCTCATTGTCTAGCCATTTTGAGCCCTAAAAACTAACCAAAAACCTCTCAAAATCCTCTCTAATCTTCATCAAATTCTCCATTCATTCTTAAGATTATCAAGAAGTCTTGTTGGAATTCAAGAAAACTAAGTCAAGCCACAAGTCCTCCTTAAGATTTAAGTGTCCCAATCTCTTTCCGGATCTAAGGATTTCATTCAAGCTTCAAGTCTCCATTTCAAATCTTCTTCAAGAAGCTCTCCAAAGTCAAGGTATGTGTGTTTCTTTCATGGGTTCCTTTCACCCATGATGCGCAAGCCTCCTTTTACTTAAAATTGCATTATTTAAAGTTAATGTACACATGGCACTTACTTATTATAAAATTCACTGCACACTATGTTGGGGTTTATGAAATTGTGATTGTTTAGCATGTTTTGAGCTATGAATCCAAGATATATTATAAGCTTTGATGAAGGGTTTTGATATATATTTCTTGAGGGTGTTACCAAGTATCTATTAAAGGTTTTACATTGAATTTACTAGCATGATTTCACTCTTGAATTGCATGCTTTTACACTAGCATTACACACCCACCAAGTATTTGATAAAATGCCTTTTTAAGGACTATTTAAGTTTTGATGATCTATTGGTTGAGTTATGATTCTAGTGACTATGATGATTATGGTCTTTCTAAAAGATGTGTTTAAATCATGAAAAGGTTGATGTGTCGTAGGGCCGGATTAAGCCCCTTTTTCTAAGATTATACCTCTTGGTGAGCCTTTGATGTTGCTATTAATGAAAGGATAACATTGATGATGATCTATTCTTATGAGTGAAGTTAAGCTTACCATATGAGGTCAATGATGTTAAGAGATACTCGTGCCATATCTCTATGTTTATTGCAAGTTATTAAAGTATGATTTTCTTGTATATTCCATAGGATTAGACTTAGCACCGAGTGGACTAGAGGTGAGTCCCCAATCCTAGAACTATGTGCCACCGTAGGTAAAGGGATTAGAGGTGAGTCCCCAAATCTCTAAGAGGTGAGTACCCTAAATATGAGGGCTTAACACGAGTACCCAAATCCGGGCTCTAGGAGTGTACCCAAGTCCAAGAACTAGAGGCGAGAGCCCGGTTCATACAAGGCTTAGAGGATCCACTTAGTCATTAGGTGGTTCATGTTGGCAAGTAACTTTACCCTTTCTTCCGGTGCAGGCTAACATCGGGATTCCAAGTTGTAGCTCGCTTGGTCTTATGTTATGTCGGTTGAGGTTTCTTCACACACTTATATATTATGTTCTATACAAGATTAATGATTTGTAAAGCATGATTTGCTTAAGCATTGTTCATACATGCTATATTATTATTATGCTATTTATTCCTTATAATTATGCATTTTAATTATGATTCCTATCTCTTGCTGCATTGCATCCCACATACTTAGTACATTCAAATGTACTAATGCATACTCTATGCCTACATGATGTTAACACGTAGGAACCAGAGCTCCATTTGATCATCTTCCTCCCCCACTTGGCTAGAAGGGTTGTTCAAGTTAGCTTTTGGTGAGTCCTCATGTCGGGGACAATATCTATCTTCTATCATGCTTATGCTTGGACTATATCTTATATATTTTGGAGTACTTGTTTCCATTACAATTAGGGTGAGCCTGGTTGTTTGTCTTGGCCCCCAGTCTTATCTATATAGTAGAGGTGTTGGACATGCGTTTTATCTATGCTATAAGTCTTGACTCTCTTGCTTCTTGATGTTTATGATATGGAAGTTTACCCTTACATCTAAATCCCTTGTTTATGCTTATCTCTTATTGTCATTTTAAATGTTTCTGCGACCAAGGATGTGTAATGATATGTTATGAGGCTCGGTTGGGGTTCCTTTGGGTTCCCCATTCGCCGGTCACGTCTAGGCCCCAGGCTTGGGTCACGACAGAGGCTCATAATTCTTCCTATTCTATTTACCCTGGTTCTATCAAGATGTATAGAGATTTGAGGGATGTGTTTTGGTGGGGAGGTATGAAGAAAGACATCGGAAAATTTATATCCGGTTGTTATTGTTGTCAACCAGTCAAAGCCTAACACCAAAGTCCGGATGTCCTAACCCGAGATATAGAGATTTCTTCTTGGAAGTGGGAGGAAATTAACATGGATTTTATGGTTTGGTTGACTAAGACTAGAAATGGGTTTGATTCTATTTGGTTTATGGTTGATAGAATGATAAAGTCGACTCATTTCCTACTAGTTAGGACTACTTATGGGGCCGAAGACCATGCTAAATTGTACATTCATGAGTTGGTTAGATTAGATGGGGTGCCCTTATCTATCATATCAGATCGTCATGCTCAGTTCAATTCTCATTTTTGGAGGTCCATCCAAAGAGGTCTTGGTAGCAAGGTTAAGTTTAGTGCGACCTTTCACCCTCAAACAAGCTGAAAGAACTATCCAAACTCTTGAGGATATGCTTAGTGCTTGTATTTTGGAGTTTAAGGGTAGTTGGGATGATCATCTTCCATTGATTGAGTTTGCTTATAATAATAGCTATCATTCTAGCATTGGTATGGCTCCTTTTGAGGCCCTCTATGGTAGGCATTGTAGATCACTGATTGGGTGGTTCTAAGTGGGAGAAATGGCTAAGTTGGGTCTGGATCTGGTCATGGAGGCTATGGAGTAGGCAAGGTTAATTAGAGAAAGGTTGAGAACATCCCAAAGTCATCAAAAGTCCTATGCCAATGTGGAGAGAAGGGATCTTGAATTTAAGGTTGGTGATTAGGTCTATTTGAAGGTATCACCCATGAAGGATGTGGTTCGTTTTGGTAAAAAAGGTAAACTGAGTCCAAGATATGTGGATCCTTATAGAGTGTTAGGAGGATCGGTAAGACAGTCTATAAGTTGGAGTTGCCTAGTGAAATGGACTTGGTTTATCTGGTCTTTCATGTGTCTATGTTAAGGAAATGTGTGGGTGACCCAAATGCTATTGTTCTATTGGATGTTGTGGGTGTTGTTGAGGAAAACTTGACTTATGAAGAAGTTCCAGTAGAGATCATGGATAGACAAGTGAAGGGGTTGAGGAACAAGGATGTGGCTTCCGTTAAAGTCCTTTGGAGGAATTAACAAGTTGAAAGTGCCACATGGGAAGCCGAGGCAGATATGCAAAAACGATACCTCTATTTATTCCATTCTACTCTAGCCTAAGGCACTACTTCTAAGTCCCCTATGTGATTTCAAATCTTATATTTCAGCCCCTATGTCATTTGCATGCATTCATGTTATGTTGACAAATTCATGGTGAATTTGGCACTTATGTTGAGATTTTTGAAATGATGTTTAAGTGTATCATTGCCTTCTTGTTTGGGCTGATTTCTTCATGATTACTCTTCTTATGTACTGAAACGACCCCAAAAAGTGCTCAAAAATGTGCCTTGAACATACCCAGAATTGTAATTTCCATATATCTCAAATTCTGAGCATGATATCAAAAATCCAACTTCATATTCCTGTTCAGGGGTCAAATTGAGTGTAAAATGGGTTTAACCCCGATTTAAGAGCAATCATAGAAAAAATTGAAAATTACAAAAATACGATTTCCAATGAAGTTTCTGTGCCCCTGGTGTGACGCGCCAAGGGTACGCCTCAGTGTAATTTTGTGCCAGTTTTTCTTGTCCGATCCAAGGCTTTTGGATCTTGGGTCTAAGCCTTCCAATGCATAAAAATACCTATACTTAGGCTTATTTCACCCTCATATCATCCAAGACATTCCCAAATACTCTCTCAAACACTTAGAGAATATTTCATCTCCAAATTTAAAGTCCCAAGACTTATCCGGATTTTAAGGTTCTCATTCAAGCTTCAAGTGTCCCTCTCCAATCTTTTTCAAGGATTCTCCAAAGTCAAGGTATGTGGGTTTCTTTCATGGGTTCCTTCCACCCATGATACCCAATCTTTCTTTTTTCCAAAAATTGCATGATTTGAAGTTTATTTATTCATGGGTCTAACTTATTATGAATTTCACTGCACATTATGTTGGGGTTTCATGAAATTATGGTTGTTTTAGCATGTTTTGAGCTATGAATCTAAGATATATTATGAGATTTGATGAAGGGTTTTAATGTATATTTCTTGAGGGTGTTACCAAGTATCTATTGATGGTTTTACACTGAATTTTCTAGCATGATTTCACTCTTGAATGGCATGGTTTTACACCAGTGTTTGATAAAATATCCAATTATGATTTCTTGAGGAATTGAAGGTCCAATGCATATATTATTAGTTAAATGACTATATGATGATGAAAGGAATGTATGTATATGATATTATTTCTGTAGTGTTGGAAATTGACCAAGCCTCACTCGGGAGGTTGTAGGCCTGGGTAACCTTATTGAGGGGTTTAAACCTCAATCACCTCGCTAGGCAGGTGGTAGGCTCGTGCAACCATTTTGAGGCATTTGTGCCTCTACGCCTTGCTCAGGAGGTGGTAGGCCCTTGCAACCATATTGAGGGGTTTGTACCTTAATGACCATGTTAGGTGGTTTGTACCTCATCAACAATGTTGGGGGTTTGTACCTCATCAACCTTATTAAGGGGTTTGTACCTCATCAACCAATTGAGGGGTTCGTACCTCATTCGCCTCTGCAACGAGGTGGTAGGCCTTGGATATTCACTATTGATGGTCTCTCCTTACACATACTTTATATTCTATATAAGCATGATTTTACTTTAAGCATTATTCATACATGTCATATTGCTATATGCTTGTTCATTGCCTATGTTATGCATTTTGCTCATGATGCTCATCTCTTGTTGCATTGCATCCTACATACTTAGTATATTCAAACGTACTAATGCATACTCTATGCCTACATGATGTCACTATATAGGAACCGAAGCCCCGCTTGATCATCATCCTCCACGTGGCTAGTACGATCTCTCTCAAAGCTAGCTGGTGAGTCCTCCACTTCGGGGACATTGAATTCAATCTTATGCTATGTATAAAGACTCCATGTTTTTATTATGTACTAGACTATGAGGGTGAGACCGGTTGCTTGTCTTGGCCCCCACTAAGTTTCATGGTTAGAGGTGTTGTTAGACATGTTATGTGCAATGCTATAAGCTTTGACTCTCTCTCTTGACTCTTGATGTTTATGATATGAAAGTTGTCCCTTAGCCTCGATTATCCCTATTTACTACCTCTTATTGTATTTTAATGCTTCCGCGACCAAGGATGTGTAATGATATGTTTAGAGGCTTGCTTGGTGTCCCTCCGAGTGCCCCATGCACCATGTCGCGTCTAGTCCCTATGCTTGGGTCGTAATATGTATGCTTCTTTAACATTCAGGGATGAATGTTCCCAAGAGGGAGATATTGAAATGACCCCAAAAAGTACCCAAAAATATGCCTCAGAAGTTCCTGAAATCGTAATTTCCATATATCTCGAAATCCATGCGTGATATTGAAAATTCGACTTCAAATTGTCGATCGGGGGAAAATTTGTGTGGGAAGTGCATCTAACCGCGATTTTTAAGAAACCGTATCAAAATTTCATTTTCCCAAAAATCCCTTATCCAGTGTTGATCCGCGCCCTTGGCACGATGCAACCAATGCGCAGACTAGTGTTATTTTTCACCAGGTTTTGTTGTTCAATCCATGACTTTTGGGTCTTGGGACTAAGTCTTCCTTTGAAAATACCTACACTTAGCCATATTTCAACACCATATCATACAAGAAATTCCACAATACTCTCTCAGAAAAATTTTTCACTCAAAATCAAGGGTCCAAACTCATTTTTGGATTCAAGAAATTCACTCAAGCTTCAAGTCTCCATTCAAATCTTCTTCAAGGAATTCACCAAAGTTAAGGTATATAGGTGTCAATCATTGGATCCTTTCACCCATGGTGCTCAAACTTCCTTTTTACATAACTTTCATGTTTCTAAGTCGATTTAATTATGCGTCTTACTTACTATGAATTTGACTATGAACTATGTTGGATTTTCATAAAAAGTGTGACTGTTTAAGCATTTTTTGAGCTATGAATCTAGAATCTATTTTGCGATTTGATGAAGGGTTCCATTGTATATTACATAAGGGTATCACCAAGTATTGGTGGGTTGATTTACTTCATGTTTTGTTGTATGATTTCACTCTTGAATTGTATGCTTTTACACTAGCATTGCACACTCTCCAAGCGTTTGATAAAATATCTGGTTTAGGGTTCTTGAGCTATTGATGATCCATTGCATGTATTATGACTTTAAGATGATGAAAGGAAGGTATATGTGTATTGATTTCATGAAAAGTACCTATAGTGTTGCAAGTTGACCAGACCTTGTTGATGAGGGTGCTATACCTCAATCATCATGGATAGTAGGGTGAGATAACCATCAACCAATTGAAGGGTTAATACCTCAATCGCCATGGATGGTAGGGAATGTCAACTATCAACCATTTGAGAGGTTGATACTTCAATCACCATGGACGGTAGGGTGTGGCAACCATCAACCAATTAATGGGTTGACACCTCATTTGCCATGGATGGTAGGGCATGACAACCATCAACCAATTGAGGGGTTGATACCTCAATCACCATGGATGGTAGGGTGTGAAAACCATCAAGATGTCTTTGCCTACACATTTAATATTTTCTATATAAGTATGTTTACTTCAAACATCATTCATACATGTCATATTTCTATTTTTCTATCCATTGCTTATGATATTGCATTTTGCCTATATTGCCTATTTCTTGTTGCATTGCATCCTTCATACTTAGTACATTCAAAAGTACTAACGCATACTCTGTGCCTACATGATGTTATCATGTCGGAACTGGAGCTCCTCACGATATCCTCATCCTCTCTGTGGCTAGTACTACCTTCACAAAGCAAGTTGGTAATTCCTCAACTCCAAGGACATGCTTCTCTTGATTTATGCAATGTATTGACTCTTTTTATGTTGGAAACTTATAACTATGAGGGTGAGCCCGGAGATTGTCTTGGCCCCCACTCCTATCTATGTAGTAGAGGTGTTGTTGGAACCTTATGATGTATTAATGTTATATTATTGGCTTGTTATGTCTCTATTGCATCAAGGATGTCCCTTAGCCTCGTATTCCCTTTTTACTATCTCTTATTGTTATTTTATTGCTTTTGTGACCAAGTATGTGTAATGATATGCTAAGAGACTTTCTTAGAGTCCAATCGTATTCCCATTCGTTGTGTCACATCTAGGCCCTATGCTTAGGTCGTGACAATCTTCTTGGTTGAAAGGGACCAAAAATTGATCCCACATATCTTAGCTAATAAAGATGATTCAAGAAGAAATTTGAAGAAGAATGAGCCTTCCCTTGATTCCCAAGCTTAGATTCACAACGATTCTTTGAGAGAGTTCTAAGGGTGATTTGGGAGAATTTTAAATGTGAGGAATGAATTTTAATAATAGTAATAAATAATAGGTCATTTGAAAGTCTTTAGGTAGCGTAGAAGGTCACAAAAGTCCCTTAGAATCAACCATAATTATGAAAATTCCATTAATGAACCAAGTTGAAAAATTGAATATTTTCGTCTCAACTAGGACTATTCAGTTCATGACAAACCATACGGACCATATACAATGTTCGTGATCCAACACTTGGAAAAATTTTACTTGACGAAGGTCTGAAACACTTATCTCATACTTAGAATATTTTTCAACGAAGTCATCCATACGGAGGGTGGTATGGACCGTACCAAGCCATAGGTCCATGAGCCTCCTCCGTCCCACCTCTCTTAGAAAAGTTTTCCACGATAAAGTTCTGAGACGATGATCCAATACTTAGAAAAAGTTCACGTCGAAAGCCATATGGGAAGGTATATGGACCATACCACTTCTTATGGATCGTATACTTGGCCATCCTACTTTACTTGGTCCTAAAATTGTGTAGTTTCAAGACTAAAACGCCCTCCACATGGTCCGTGAAGCCTCACATGGCTCATGTGGGGTCCATGTGTGGCATGCCTTAGTCCAATAGTCCATGATTAAGCTCCAACACCCCACACACTACCAAGGGTCATTCAAGGAGGCTTCACACGGTTCGTATAGCCTCACACGAACCGTGAGGGCTCCCATAGAGTGTCACTTTGGTCAAAAAATTTTCAGAACCAAAATTTCCAAGCTCTAATGAGGTTGTAAAACGTCAAAGTCCTTGCATCATCTCCCCCTTTGGGAACATTTGTCCTTGAATGTGCTAGAACAAGGGTTGAAAGGCTTGACTTAGAGCATGAAGCATCCAAACACAAGATATAATACATTTTCATCACTTGAAAATCATGAAGTCATTAGAATCATATCAAAACGTATTCAAATCATTCAAAATACCATAAAATAATTTTTGGTGCACATGTATGCATGTCATGTCATGCAACTCAAGAGTGAAAGAATTAGGACCACTTGGAAAAGGAAGAACTTAACACCTTAGGCTTGAGTAGATTGTAAAAGATGGAGATATCGTTTCATCATGTCCAACTCCACCTCCCATGTAACACTCTCAACAAGTTGATTCCTCGAAAGCACCTTAACCAAAGCCACATCCTTGTTACGAAGCCACTTCACTTGCATATCCAAAATCTCAGCCGAGACTTCCTTATGAGACAAGTTCTCCTCATCCTCAACACCTTCCAAAGGTACAATAGTACTAGGATCAACAACCAACTTCCTCAACATAGACACATGGAAGACTGGGTGAATAGAACTCAAATCCGAAGGCAAATCCAACCTATAAGCCACATTCTCAATCTGCTAAACAATCTCATAAGGGCCTATATACTGGGGACTTAGCGTGGTCTTCTTGCGAAAATACATCACACCCTTCATAGGTGACACTTTCACATATAAACAACTACCAACATGAAACTCAAGATCCCTCTTCCTAACATTCGGATAGGACTTTTGCCGACATTGGGCCATCTTTAACCTTTCTATAATCAACTTCACCTTCTCCATAGCCTCCAATACCAAATCTGAGCTAATTAAAGCCATCTCTACCAACTCAAACCACCCTAATGGAGATCAACACCTCATACCATACAAGGCCTCAAAAGGTTCCATACCAATGCTAGCATGAAAGGTATTATTATAAGTTAACTCAATAAGTAGAAGATGGTCATCCCAACTACCTTTGAATTCCAACACACAAGATCTCAACATATCCTCCAAGGTTTGAATTTTCCTCTCGGCTTGTCCATCGGTTTGAGGATGAAAAGTGGTGCTCAACTTCACCTTAGTACCAGTCCTTTTTTAACGACTTCCAAAAGAGAGAAGTAAATTGGGTACCAAGATCTGATATGATAGATCTAGGTATGCCATGCAATCTCACCAACTCTTGGATATACAACCTTGCATAATCTTCAACACTAAAGGTAGTTTTTACTGGTGGGAAATGAGGCAACTTAGCCCTCCGGTCAACGATAAGACAAATGGAGTCAAATTGCCTTTGGGTCTGAGGCAAACCAACCACAAAATCCATGTTCACATGCTCCTACTTCCAAGTAGGGATCTCAATATCTTGAGCCAAACCACTGGGCTTTTGGTGGTCTACCTTCACTTGTTGACAATTAGGGCATTTGGATAAAAACTTAGCTATATTCCTCTTCATACCATACCACCAATATACTTTCGTCAAATCCCAATACATCTTAGTAGATCTTGGGTGAATAGAATAATGAGAGTTATGGGATTCACTCATGGTCAACCTCCTAAGATCATCCACATCCAGAACATATAACCGATCTTGATACCGAAGCACACTATCTTCACTTTTGGGAGAAAACCTCTATCTTATTTTTAGCAACCAATTTCTTCGATTCAACTAATAAAGGATCTAGGTCTTGCCTAGACTTTACATCAACAACTACAAAAGATTCAGCTCCATTCTGAACATAAATACTACCATCGTTAGAGTCGGCTAACCTAACGCCCAACCTATCCAAACGATGAACATCCCTTGCCAACTAGTTCTTTCCCTTATCAGCATGAGTCACACTTCCCATAGATAGCATACTAAGATCATCATCTATAATATTTGTCTTGCTGGGATGATATTGTTCACTCATGTCATAGTCCTTAAGGAGTTCCAACCACCTCCTTTGCCTCAGGTTAAGATCTTTTTGAGTGAACACATATTGCAAACTCTTATGATCGGTGAAAATATTAACATGCACCCCATACAAATAGTGTGTCCAAATCTTCAAAGCAACCACCACTGCCGCTAACTCAAGATCATGAGCAAGGTACTTACGCTCATGCACCTTCAATTACTTTGAGGCATAAGCCATCACATTACCATGTTTCAAAGTACACAAGCCAACCTAATTCAAGAAGCTTCACAATATACCATAAACCCATCTAGGCTATATGGTAAAGTCAAAATAGGAGCTGATCCTTCAAAGTCTGAAAACTCTTCTCATACTCATACAACCATACAAACTTAGCCTTCTTTTGAGTCAACTTGGTCAATTTAGATGCAATAAAGGAGAACCCTTCAATAAACCTTCTATAATAACCAATCATCCCAAGAAAACTTCGAATATCCAATGGAGTCAGTGGTCTAGCCAATTCTTCACGACCTTGGCCTTCTGCGAGTCAACCTTAATACCATAACCGGACACAATATGACCAAGAAAAGCTACCTCACCCAACCAAAACTCATATTTGCGAAACTTGGCATACAACTTCTTCTCCCTCAAGGTCCGAAGGATCAATCTCAAATGATCCATATGCTCCCGCTCACTCCGTAAGTAAATGAGGATATTTCAATGAAGACAACCACAAAACTGTCAAGAAAGGGTTTAAATACCCAATTTATAAGATCCATAAACACGACCAGAGCATTAGTCAAAACAAATGACATCACCACAAATTCAAAGTGCCCATACTAAGTACGAAAAGCCGTCTTAGGAATCTCACACTCCCTGACCTTCAACTGATGATAACTGGAATGAAGGTCAATCTTTGAGAAATAGGTAGCCCCTTGATGTTGGTCAAATAAGTCATCGATTCTAGGCAACGGATACTTATTCTTGATGGTCACCTTATTTTGTTGCCTATAATCAATGCTCCTCCGAAGAGATCCGTCTTTCTTCCTTACATATAATATCGGAGAACCCCACGGAGATATACTTGGACTAATGAAGCCTTTCACCAATAAATCGTTCAACTGATCCTTCAACTCCTTCAACTCAGTTGGTGCCATATGATAAGGAAGAATAGAGATGGGTTGAGTATCTAGGAGAAGATGTATGACAAAATCTACTTCCCTTTTGTGAGGAATATCGGGCAAGTCTTTGGGGAACACATTAGGGAACTCATTCACCACCAAAATCGACTCAAGAGTAGGTGACTCGGACTCCACATCCTTGACCCTCACAATATAATAGATGAACCCTTTGAGATCATCTTTTGGGCCTTAAGGTAGGAAATAAATTGACCTTTAATAGCGAAGTCACTACCCTTCCATTCAAGAACGGGATCATCTAAAAATTGGAACTTGACTTTCCGTTCTATAATCTATAGAGGCATATGATGCATGAAACCAATCCATCATGTGAATCACCTCAAAATCAAACATCTCAAGTTGCACAAGATCACACGAAAAGACTTTATGCAACACAAAAATAGGACAACCTCAATAAACTCTATGATCAACAACAGATTCACCCATGGGAGTATAAACTGAAAAGGGTTCCCTTAAAATTTTGGGACTCAAACCAAACTTAACAACCAACAAAGGAGGCCCTAAAGATAAATTTGTACCCAGACCAAGCAAAGCATAAGCATCAGAATTAAAGACTTTTAACATACTAATCACGACATCCAGAGTCTCCTCAACTTCATGGAGAGCATAAAGAGCGTAGAACCTGTTGTTCCTTAGGGCATCAGCTTGAGGAGCTCTTGGTCAGCCTTAAGCACCTTGAACCATTTGATCCTAACCCTTCTGAGCCACTTTAGGACAATCTGTAATCTTGTGGTTCTTATCACCACACCCATACCATGCACCTAAATTCCTCCAAGAAGTACCTGAGTGATTCTTCCCAAAAGTAGCACATGGGGGAGGCATTGGCCCACCTCTAACATGTGCCTTAGGAGGAGGCACTCTAGCATTAACAACATGAGCATTAGAACCTTGGCCCTATAAGAAGTGGCCATAACCACAACTCTTGGAGTTAGAGAACCCACCATTATAAAGGGCCTTCTTAGAATCATGCACCCTCCTTTCCTTGAGATTTTCTCACTCAATCTGTTCAGCATATGTGATGAGCCTAGAGATATCCAGGCCCTGAATAAGCATAGCCATAAGATATTCCTTCAGAACCAAGTCAGTGATCCCAGAAATGAACTTGTGCATTCTTGTATGGGGTCATCCACAAGCATAAAAACATACTTGGAGAGTTTGGTAAACTTAAGGGCATAGTCCCTTACACTCATACCACCCTATTTGAGGTTGATAAACTCAATCACCTTGGCTTCTCTAAGTTCAAGCGGAAGGAAACCATCCAAAAATGCAAACTTGAACTCTTCCCAATTAACAACATCCCTACAAAGTCTCTCCATTAACCAGTGAGTGTACCACACTTGAGCCACATCTTTCAACTGATAAGAAGCCAAGTCAGCCCTCTGTTCAGAAATGAATCCCATAATAGTCAACACCTCAGTGATCTTATCAATGAACTCTTGAGCATCCTTATCAACTTTTAACCCATAGAACTCTAGAGGATTTATCCTGGGTGAAATGTCTCACCCTAGAGGCCAGAGTAGGATCCTGAGGAAGATTGACCTGTCTCGTTTGAGTAGTCACCACCTGGGAAAACATAGCAAAGGCCGTATAGAATTCACCATTAGGGATAAGCTCTTCCATAAGCCTTTGGGGTACATGTTCCTCACAAGCTGGGGCCGATCTTGGTAGGGGAGCTCTTCGTGGAGGCATCTTCTGTAATGTAGTAAGGACATCATTAGGATAAGGAAACCATAATATATGGTCCAAACCATGACATAAGACATGAAGAAGTGAGACAATTCCTTAAACGCCATCATAGCACTTTACACCCATAAATAGGACCCTACTTGACGTGACATATTTGACTTCGAGGATCATTTATAAACATAGTGCTCTAATACCAATCTTGTCATGACCCATACCTAGGGCCTACGAGTGAATGGAAAATGTGAATCTAAAAGTTCTCAAACAAGCATCAAAGTATCCATATTTACATCATTGATTTGAAAGCGTAAATGAATAATAAACACATAGTTCTAAATGATGGAAAGTAGGACTCACGCTATGGGGATGTCCTAGGGAAAGGGAGTAACATGGATGCACATAACACATAACACATAAATACTAAGGGGTCACTCACTCTATAGGGGCAATTTTGGACTTAGGATCTTTCACATCATAATAGATAACCATATCATAAAGCTCATGACCAATTCACATAAAAATAACCAATAGGTAAGCATATCTATAAGCATAATGTCCAAATACAACACTAAGCATATACATGCAAAGGAGTTTACAAGATGTCCAACAATGCCTCTAGTCAAAAGAAAGCAAGAGGGCCAAGACATAGCCCGGGCTCACCCTCAAATGTAAATAACATAAAGAAAAGCTCCAAAGGTAGAGGAATGGTGATTTGTCCTTGGAATATAGGACTCACTACAACAAGCAAACATCAAGATCCAAGCTAACCATCGTATGGTGGGTGAAAGTAGTCCTCGTGCCTATATGGTTAGATCATGTAGCAAAAGTATGTGTTAGTTCATTTGAGTATACTAAGTATGCGGGCATGCAACATATGACATACCAAACCTGCATTCAATGTTAGTTGACAAGGGCACATAATATAGAAATAAGTATATATCCAAAGAAGAGTATATAACAATATCCCATGAAATCCATGATCCATGGAATGCAAAAAAATGCTTATATAAGAGGGGATGCGATCTTAACTGACATATAAGACCATGCAAGCTATTACTTGGAATCTCTATGTTATCCTCACATAAAAAAAGAGGTGGTCTACTTGCCAAAGGTAAACCATGTGTCTCCTTATAAGCCTCCCATTTCAGAGAAGTGACCTTCCTTACGGGTCTCTTATTTCGAATAGGAGTTTCACCATTTTAACATATCATATCAATGTTATAACCACACCTTATGGGGCTCCCATTTCATGAGTTTTACCATATACATATACCTATGCTGGCACATAGTTTAAGGAAAGGGAGAGGACCCTCGAGGATAGCCCTAAGGCCCTTAATCCATCAGTGCTAATTCATCATCCCACTAGAATACATATACGTATACATGATTTCAAAAGAGATGCAAGTCATTTCAGATCATTTTAATGCATAATTAGGCTTAAAAACCAAACATCATTATTAAATTTCGCACTTAGGATCAAATGCCAATTTATAATCCATATCATACTTTCTAAGCATTGGAATAGCCCATTCACAATATCCAAATGAGGTGTAAACACCCAATATGCCCAATGAGCCAAATATTACAGATATTTATGTGATCACATTCTTTTCATAACCTATATCATATCAAAATCATGTACATAAACATAGTTGGCCTTAACCCACTTCATAATGTTCATACAATCAAATGCTCGTGAATGCATATACTATGAATGAGATGGGAATAACATGGGTAATATAGATTCAAACTTAAATCAACAAATACATTATGAAATTTAAGCAAAGACATGAGTCAAATTCACTTTTAAATCATATTATAGGTTACCCATGCACAAATCAAGCTTTAAAGGGGTCATGCACATTCATAACTTCATAACGTCAATGTAATTCATCACACTAAGGCTTAAATCTACATAAAATTATCAAAAAAGCATAGCCCATACTTCAATTGAATTTAATAAATTATAATTTTCAAAACCCATAAATAAAGTAAGCATAATTTCCATAAATCAAGTATAAAAAGTGTTTGAGTCTTCTTGGTTGAAAGGGACCAAGAATCAATCCCACGTACCTTAGCTAATAAAGATTATTCAAGAAGAAATTTTAAGAAGAATGAGCTTTCCCTTGATTCTCAAGCTTAGATTCACAAGGGTTCTTTGAGAGAGATCTTAAGAGTGACTTGAGAGAATTTTAAATGTGAGCAATGAATTTGAATGAGAGGAATAAATTATCGGTCATTTGAAATTCTTTAGCTAGGTAGTATAGGTCACAAAAAACCCTTAGATTCAACCATAATTACGAAACTGACATTAATGAAATGAGTTGTGAAATTGAATATTTTCGTCTCAAGAAGAATTATACGGTTCGTGACAACCCATACAGATCATATACATATCCGTGATCTAGGACTTGAAAAAATTTCACTGACGAAGGTCCAAAATTGTAATCCCATACTTACAATATTTTTAAATGAAGTCATCCATGCGAAGGGTGGTACGCACTGTACCAAGCCATACAATCCGTGAGCCTCCTCCATCCCACCTCCCTTAGAAAAATTTTGCACGACAAAGTTCCGAGAGGGTTATCCAATACATAGAAAAATTTCACTGCAAAAGCCATATGGAGAGGTATATGGGCTGTACCACTCCATACAGACCGAATACTTGGCCGTCCCACTTTACTTGGTCCCAAAACTATGGAGTTCAAGACTAAGGCCACCACAGGGACATCCACATGGTTCGTGAAGCCTCACACGACCTGTGTGGGGTCAATGTATGGCATACCTTCATCCAAAACTCCATGATTAAGCTCTAACACCCCACACAATGCCAAGGGTCCTCTAAGGAGGCTCCACACGGTATATATAACCTCACATGGACCGTGAGGGCTCCCATGGAGCATCACCTTGGTCCAAAATTTCGAAACCAAAATTTCCAAGCTCCAATGAGGTTGTATGATGTCTGCGTCCTTATAAGAAGAAAATGAGAGATCACTTGCCAAAGTGACCTCCTAAGATGCCTAAGTGGATCCACTAAAGCTAACCCTTGGGGTTTTCTATTTGATTGATTTGAGCAAGCTTGTCACGACCCAACCCTAGGGCCAAGATATGACATGGTTCATGGGAACTCGAAGGGACCCAAGCAAGCCTCTTCACATATGATTTTACATCCTTGGTCGGGGAAACAATAGAATAACAATAAAAGAGTAGAAATAAGGGAACATGGGGTTAAGGAACATGCTCCATATGATAGAACATCATAGAGTCAAAGCTCATAACATCATTACATAACATGTCCAATAACACCTCTAAACATGGAGCTTAGCAGGGGCCAAGACAAGCAAACAACTCACCCTCATAGTCAAGCATACAATAAAAATGAAAGAGAGAATTTATACAGCGCATAAATCAAAGACATTGTCCCTGAAGTTGAGGACTCACCACTTGTTTTGTAGAGAAATCGTACTATCCATGTGGAGGAAGAGGATGATCAAGTGGACCTGCGATCCCTACATGGTAACATCATATAGGTATAGAGTATGCATTAGTACGTTTGAATGTACTATATAAGATGCAATACAACAAAAGATAGACAACATAATCAAAATGCATATTTAGGCAATAAATAAGCATATAGTAATATGACATGCATGATCAGGGCTTGTAGTAAAACATTCTTACATAGAATATTTTTGATGTGTAGGAAGAGATCATTATTAGCAACCAAGACCTATCACCTCCTTGGTGAGGCGTTTGAGGTACAAACCCCTCTCTATGGTTGCACGGGCCTACTACCTCCCGAGTGAGGCAATTGAGATACAAACCCTCCAATATGGTTACATGGGCCTACTACCTCCCAAGCGAGGCAATTGAAGGAAATATGCATACTCATACGTATCCATGACTACCGACCCATACTTGAAGTAACCCATAACCAATTCACAAACCCATTACTTGAAATCAATAAGGTACATGAGTCAATACACTGATTCATGAAATTCATATGATTCAGTACAATAATAACAAAGAAAGTATGAATTTAAGTAAAATCAAGTAATGCTTCATCAACTTCATAACCCAAAATTCCATTAGTAAGGAAGGGAAGAATCATAAATAGCTATGAGATCATGAAAATTACTAGTTATCCATGTATGAGAGTAATAGGATTCACCAATTTAAAAGATCATTTAAGGAGCCCATATCATAATCTTTATGACCCCCAAATTGGCTTATAAAAAACCTCAAATAAATTCATAAATTTCAAGTAAGATAACTTAGTTTATAGTTTCTCATGCATATAGGTATTAGAATCCATCAATTTAAAATCAATTCTAGGGAATCCATCAAATATCTTTAAAATCCTAACCTCCATAATATAGGAATTCAAGACATAATATCCTTCCAATGAGATTAAATATTATTTCATAATAATATAAGTTAACTAACATCAATAATTCATAATATAAGCAACTAAAATTATAATATGAAAATCCATGAAGAATTGCATACTTGAAATTAATGAATAGAGTAGAACATAATTTTGGTCTCCATGAGTGAAAGAAACCTATGGATGAAACCCTACATACCTTGGTAGAAGAACTATGGAAGAACCTTGATTTAGGAAGAAGAACTTAAAATCTTAGGTTGGTTTCTCTTTAACTTGAGGAAGAGAGAACTTGAGAGAGAGTTAAAGTATTTTCGGTTTAATAGTTTGATTCAGAGAGTGTTGAGTGTATTATTATAAGTGTGAGAGGGTAGAAAGGTCCAAACCTCGCCTCGGACGTATAAAAATATATGGGGAAAATGACCCAAAAGCCTCCACTTAAACCCAAAAGGATATCTAGACGGAACCTTCTAAGAAGGACATTCATGTCCCGTCAACAACATTACTGGCTATAGTGTGGGTCATATGTGCAGACAGTCTGGCAATGCTTCACTAAAATAGGAGTAACGTTTTGGTCCGAACTCCGAATGAGGTGAAACTAATGCCGTTGGAAAGATAATTCAAAGAGATTTCATTTGATAGGTCATTCAACATATAATTCATTGTGTGCTAAAACATATGTCCATTTAAATTAGAAAAAAAATAGGAACTCATGCTAGATCTATGAATTTGGAATTATTTGCACTCGACTTGATGGGAGAGGGGCTTGGAATTGTATGAGGGGTCATAGAGGAGCTAGATAAGGCCGTTAAGGGTTTAAGAGGATAGGAAATTTTGAAAATACCATTAATAAATATAGTAGTACAAACCACAAGAGCCCAGTTTACTGGACATAAAAAGAAGTATGATCCGTACTGCTGTTTGTAGGCAAAGATCCAGAAACCATTATTTTTGGCCCTAAAATCACAGACCATCTTCTGACTCGTAGAAAGGATCACGAGCCATGAAAACCCATTTTAGTTCCCATTCATACTTAACTACAATTCCAATTTCAAGGACCTCATTTACAATGTCACGACCCAAGCCTAGGTCCTTGACATGACACGACGAATGGGCAACCCAAAACGATCCGATACAAGCCTCTTAACATATCATTACACATGATTGATGGTGGAAGCAATTGAACAACATGTTTGAATTAGAAATAGGGTAAAGGGACTAAAGAAAAGCTTTCATCACATAAACGTCAAATAAGAGAGGCAAGGATCAATACAGAACATGTCCAACAACACCTCTAATACATAGATAAGAGCGAGGGACAAGACAACCAACTAGTCTCACCCTCATAGTCAATACATACATAAAACAAAAATAGTCTTAGTACATAGCATGAGATCATATATAGTATCCCCAGAATGGAAGACTTAGCAACTAGATTGAGAGAATTTGTTCTAGCCACGTGGAGGGAGATGCTCGAGTAGGACTTCGGTTCCTACATGGTGACATCATGTAAGCATAGAGTATGCATTAATACATTTGAATGTACTAAGTATGTAAGATGCAATGCAACAAGAGACAAGTAACATAATCAAAATGCTTAAGCATAGGCAATGATTAACATATAGCAGTAAGGCATGCATGGAAGATGCTTAAAGTAAATCATGCTTATATAAAACATAATACATATGTCAGAAAAGACCATCATTATGAGTTCATAGTTTATCAAGGTACAAAACCCTTGATTGGTTGGTGTATACTCACACCCTACCACCCCTGGTGATTGAAGTACAAACCCCTTAACCTGGTTATCAAAGCACAAGCCCCTTGATTAGTTGGTGGATACTCGTACCCCACTACTCCTGATGATTGAGAAACAAACTGCTCAACCCGGTTATCAAGGTACAAGCCTTTTGATTGGTTATCAAAGTATAAACCCCTCGACATGGTTACTCGGTCCCCTCGTGTAGGGCATATTCAATTTCCAACACTATTTAGGAGAATATCATATACATACATTCCTTTCATCATCATAAAGTTATTCAACTCATAAGACATGTATTGGACCTTCAATTCTTCAAGTAACCATAATCGGGCATTTTATTAAACACTTGGGGGGCTTATAGAGCTTGTGTAAAATCATGCAATTTAGGGATGAGATCATACAAGGAAATCCAATGTAAAACCATCCATCAATAATTAGTAACACTCTCAAGCAATATACACTAAAACCCTTCATCAAATCCCACAATAAATCTTAGATTCATAGCTCAAAACATACTAAAACAGTCACGATTTCATGACACCCCAATATACTTTATAGTTAAATTCATAGTAAGTAAGACCTATAAGTAAATCAACTTAAAATAATGCAATTTAAGTAAAAAGGAAGCTTAGGCTCCATGGGTGAAAGGAACCCATAAATCAAACCTACATACCTTAGCTTTGGAGAATTCTTGATGAAGATAGGAAATGGAAACTTGAAGCTTGAATGAAATCTTTAAGATCCGAAAGAGATTTGGATGCTTGAATTTTGAGATAAAATATTTTCGAAGTGTTTGAGAGAGTATTTGAGAATGTCTTGAATGATATGAGGGTAAATATAGCTAAGTATATGTATTTTCACAAATAGGAAGTCTTAGGCCTAAGACCTAAAATCCTTGGACCGAGATAAAAAAAATCACTAGCAACAAAATACACAGGTCTGCATGTGGTTTCCGATGCGAACCTATCATGGAGGCAAAATTTACACAGGTCTGCAATGGCTACGCATCGAGGCACCATCGTGGATCCATTTTCCACTCAATTTGGTCCCTGATCAAGAATATGAAGTCGGATTTTCGATATCACACCTAGATTTTGAGATATATGAAAATTTTGATTTTGAGCACTTCCAAAGCACATTTCAAACACATTTTGGGGTCGTTGCAATATCTTCCGCTTGGGAACATGCGTGATCGAATGTCAAAGAAATTATACGAGAGACGTAAACATGATAATTTTAGCCCACCTAAGGATGCAACAATGCACTTAAACATCATTTAAAAAACCTCATCTTAAGTGTAAAATAATCATGAACTTGTCAATTTAAACATGAATATATGCAATAACATAAGGGTTAAACTTAAGACTTGAAATCACATAGGGGACTTAGGTTAATACCTTAGGCTTGAGTGGAGTGGAAAAGATAAGGATATCGATTTTGCATGTCTGCTTCTCCCATGTAGCACTTTTGACTTGTTAATTCCTCCAAAGGATCTTAATCGAAGAAACATCCTTGTTCCTTGGTATATTCACTTGCCTATCCAAGATCTCTACTAGAACCTCCTCATTAGTCACGTTGTCTTCAACTATATCCATAACATCCAATGGAACAATAGCATTCGGGTCACCCATACGCTTCCTCAACATAGACACATGGAACATTGAATGAACCAAATTCATTTCACTAGGCAACTCCAACTCTGAAGCCACCTTACCAATCCTCCTTATTATCATATAACGACCCACATATCTAGGGATCAACTTACCCTTCTTACCAAAATGAACTACGCCCTTCATGGGTGAAACCTTCAGATACACCCAATCACCAACTTTAAATTCAAGGTCTCTCCTCCTCACATCGGCATAGGACCTTTGATGACTTTAAACTGTCTTCAACCTTTATCTAATTATCCTAACCTTCAAATTTGGTGATGTTCCTCTTCATTCCTCCCCACCAATACACCACTCTTAAGTCTCTATACATCTTAGTAGAACCGAGGTGAATAGAATTAGAAGAATTATGGGCCTCATCAAGGATTTTCTCCTTCAAACCATCAACGCAAGGCACGCATAACCTACCTTGGTATCTAAGAGCACCATCTCCCCCTTCGGAGAAAACCTCCACTTTGCCATTCCTCGCCAATGCCTTTAATTCTAACAAGAAGGGGTCAAGATCATGCTTTCCCTATCTATCCTTATGTCGCTATAATCAATATGAGCTAGGCTACCCATAGACACCCTACTCAAAGCATCGACCACCATATTATCCTTATTGAGATGATAATGCACACTCATGTCATAGTTCTTAAGAAGTTCTAGCCACTTTCTTTGTCTCAAGTAGAGATCTTTTTGAGTGAAGACATATTGGAGATTCTTATGATCAGTGAACATATCAACATGCACCTCACACAAACAGTGACGCTAAATCTTCAAAGAAAAGACCACGGCGGCGAACACAAGATCATGGGTAGTATAATTCTTTTCATGCACTTTGAGTTTTTAGAAGCATAGGTTATCACCTTATCATTTTGGATCAACACACAACCCAAACAAATACTAAAAGCATTACAATACACAACAAATCCTTCTAGCCCTTCCGATAGTGACAATATAGGAGCGGACACAAGCTTATCTTTCAATGTTTAGAAGATATTTTAACATTCATTGGTCTACACAAATTTGGCTTTCTTTTGAGTCAACTTGGCATAGGAGAAGTAATAGAGGATAACCCATTCACGAACCTCCGGTAGTATCCCGCTAAGACCAAGAAGCTCCTAATATCAGATAGGGTCAATGGTCTAGGCTATCTTTCTAATCACATCCATCTTTTTTGGATCCACCTTAATAACATCTCCCGAAACCACATGACCTAGGAAGGCAATCTCTTTTAACCAAAATTCACATTTTTCATACTTGGCATATAACTGCTCTTCCCTCAATCTTTGTAGCACTACCCTCAAATGGCTGATATGCTCCCCTTCACTATGTGAATAGATCAAAATATCATCAATAAAGACCACAATAATGAATAAAGGTAGGGTTTGAAAACCCTATTCATAAGCTCCATGAAGATAGCCACTGCATTGGCCTAGCCAAAGGACAATACAACAAACTCAAAATGCCCATAACTAGTCCGGAAGGCTGTCTTGGGAATATCACCCTCCCTCACCTTCACTTGACGGTACCCGGACTGAAGATCAATCTTAGAGAAGTGGATATCCCATTGCAATTGGTCAAACAAATCATCAATCCTTGGAAGAGGACAATTATTCAATGGTGACCCTATTAAGTTTTCGGTACTCAATACACATCCTAAGGGATGCATCTTTCTTCTTCACAAACAACACTGGAGCACCCTAAGGTGATTGGCTAGGCCTAATGGAACCTTTCTACAACGAATTCCTCAATTGCTCCTTTAAGTCCACCGGGGCCATATGGTAAGGGGGAATAGAAATGGGTTGAGTATCGGAAAGAAGATCTATACCAAAATCTATTTCCCTTTGGGAGGAACACTAGGGAGATCATTTGAGAAGACATCAAGGAACTCATTTACAACCAAAACCTACTCAATAGAAGGGGCTTTGGACTCCTCATCCATTACCCTCATAAGATGATAGAGACATCCCTTATGATCAACTTATGGGCTTCAATGCAAGAGATGAACCTATCCTTGACCACCACATCGTAATTCTACCACTCCAGAACGGGTTCATTTGGGAATTGGAATTTGACCCTGTGAGTTCTAAAATCAATAGAGGCATAGTATGCATGCAACCAATCTATCCCAAGAATGACTTCAAAATTAACCATATCTAACTCAACAAGATCACAAGGAAATATCTTAAGCAAGATGCAAATGGGAAAATTTCCAGAGACCTTTCTAGCAACAATAGATGCACCAATAGGAGTAGATATCTCATACGACTCACATAACAGGGCGCATCATGAAACTCTTTGGTAGCAAAGGAGGTAACAAAAGAAAAAGTAGCACCTGGATCAATCAATGCAAACACATCAAAATCAAAGACTTTTAACATACTAGTGATGACATCAGGGACCTCCTCAACCGCTTTCCTCCTTTGGAGTGCATAGAATCGATTGTGCCTTAGGGAACCACCCTGTTAGCCACCTCTCCCAAAAGGAACTGCATTTGCACCATGTGGACAAACCTTCTTACCCTTGTTGCAGTTACGAGTACAATAAATCTTTTTTAGACCCACTTCCCCACATTCGTAACATGCATTAGTATCTTTCAAATATCGGCCCCCATGGGCCTTACCACATTTTGCACACATATTATTAGGAACCATACCACCAACACCTTGGGCCCTTGGGAAGTCATTAGCAAACCCCCTATTAGAAACATTAGAAGACCCTTCGCCTTGATGAAACTGGCCACCCTTTCGACTTTGGAACATTCCCTCATAATGGCTCTCTTAGGCTCATTACTCCTCCTCTTCCTCAACTTTTCTACCTCCATTTGTTTGGCATAGGTCATCAAACGGGACAAATCCATGTCAATAATCAACATAGCAGACCGGGATTCTTCACTCACCAAATCGGATACACCCATCATGAAGTTGTTCATTCTAGACCTTGGGGCGGCAACCAAGTGGGGATCATATTTGGAGAGTTGATTAAACTTGAGGGCATACTCCCTCACACTATATGCCCTAGTCTCAAATTCATAAATTCCACCATCTTGGCCTCCCTAAGTTCAAGAGGGAAGAATTGATTAAAAAAAGCCACCTTGAATTCCTCCCAATGCACGACATTATCGATTCCCTTCTCCTCCTTCCATTGGTTAAACCATATTTGTGCTACCCCTTTGAGTTGGTAGGCCACCAATTCCGCTTTCTCTTCTGATCTAACAACTATGACTGCTAATACCTTGTAGACCTCATCAATAAACTCTTGAGCGTCCTAATCTACCTTATACCCATAGAATTCTGGTGAGTTCATCATAATGAAGCCTCTCACCCGTGATGCTGGTGTAGGAACATGACAGGCTTGGGCCCCTTGGTTAACTTGATTAGCCACAGCATGAGCTAGCAATGTGAGAGCATCCTGGAGCGCACCATGAGCAGTTGTTTCTCTGGAGTGCGGGCTCTCCTTCCTCTTGTGTTAGGCATGATCTTATATAGCAAAGAACAATCGTTAGGGGGGAAAACCTTACTTCAACTCTATAGCATGACTTAGAACTTGAAGAAGGGAAATATTTCCTAAAACGCCTCATAGTCTCTTGCTCAAATTATGGTGCACAACACAACCATGAACAAGACTTTAATCGACGTGGTGTGTTGGATGCCGAGAACTATTAACAACCTACTTCTTTAATACCAAGTTTGGTCATGACCCAAGCCTAGGGCCTAGACGTTACATGGCGAATAGGGAACCCGAAGGGACCCTAGACAAGCCGCTTAACATATCATCAGACATCATTAGTCGTGGAAGAAATTAAACGACATAGTTGAATTAGAAATAGGGGCAAAGGGACTAAAGGAAAGCTTTCATCACATAAACATCAAACATGAGAGGTAAGGCTCAATACATAACTTGTCCAACAACTCCTCTACTATATAGATAAGAGCGGGGGTTAAGACAAGCAACCGGGCTCACCCTCATAGTCAATACATACATAAAAGAAAGATAGTCTTAGTACATAGCATGAGATCATAGATAGTGTCCCCGGAATGGAGGACTCACCAACTAGCTTGAGAGATTTTGTTGTAGCCACATGGAAGAAGATGCTCAAGTGGGGCTCCGGTTCCTAAATGGAGACATCATGTAGGCATAGAGTATGTGTTAGTATGTTTGGATGTATTAAGTGTATAGGATGCAATGCAACAAGAGATAAGAAACTTAATCGAAATACATAAGCATAGACAATGATTAGCATATAACAATATGGCATGCATGGAAGATGCTTAAAGTAAATCATACTTACATAAAACATCATACATGTGTAAGAAGAGAACCGTCATTATGAGTTCATAGTTTATCATGGTACAAACCTCTTGATTATTTGGTGGATACTCGCACCCTACCACCTATGGTGATTGAGGTGCAAACCTTTCAACCCAGTTATCAAGGTACAAACCCCATGATTTGTTGGTGGATATTCACACTCTACCACCCCTGGTGATTGAGAAACAAACCTCTCAACCCGGTTATCAAGGTAAAAGCTCCTTGATTGGTTATCAAGGTACAAACTCCTCGACATGGTTACCCAGGCTCTTGACCACCCGAGTAGGGCATGGTATATTTCCAACATTATATAGAGGAATATCATATACACATACTTCTTTCATCATCATAAAGTCATTCAACTTATAAGACATGCATTGGACCTTTAATTCCTCAAGAAACTATAACTGGACATTTTATCAAATACTTGACGGGTGTGTAGAGCTAGTAAAAAACCATGTAATTTAGGAATGAAATCATGCAAGGAAATCCAGTGTAAGACCATCCATCAATAATTAATAACACCCTCAAGCAATTTATATCAAAATCGTTCATCAAATCCCACAATAGATCTTAGATTTATAACTTAAAACATTCTAAAATGGTCACGATTTCATGAAACCCCAGCACAGTTCATAGTCAAATTCATAGTACGTAAGACCCATAAGTAAATTAACTTAAAATCATGTAATTTAAGTAAAAAGGAAGCTTAGAGATACATGGGTAAAAGGAACCTTTGAATGAAACCCACATACCATAGCTTTGGAGAATTTTTTATGAAGATTCAAAATGGAGACTTAAAGCTTGAGTGAAATCCTTAAGATCCGTAAAAGATTTGGACACTTGAATTTTTGAGATGAAATGTTGTCAAAGTGTTTGAGAGAGTATTTGAGAATGTCTTGAATGATATGAGGGTAAAATATAGCTAAGTATAGATATTTTCATGCATAGAAAGACTTAGGCCCAAGACCCAAAAGCCTTGGGTCCAGATTAAAAAATCACCGGCAACAAAATACACAAGTCCAAATCTGTTTTGTGATGTAGGCCTATCACAAAGGCAAAATTTACACAGGCCCATGATGGCTGCGCGTAGTGGCACCTCAAAATTTAAAAAAATTGAAATTAAGATTCGTGCGCTCTAAAATCGGGGTTAGACCCATTTCCCACTCAATTTGGCCCCTGATCAAGAATATGAGGTTGTACTTTCGATATCATGGGTGAATTTTTAGATATATGGAAATTATGATTCCAAGCACTTTCAAAGTACATTTTTAGGCACTTTTTTGGGGTCAGTTCATACGAGTACACATAACAACCTATAAAATATTTCACGACCCGTAATCTTTTCTGTTTTTCCCTTTTAAAACTTTAATTTTCCCTAGGTTAAATCTACGAGGCCTTTGTATGGTTTGTGAATCAAATAACGACCCATAGTTCGGTCTCGTGGTTTCATTCCAGTGGACAAATCTGAACTCTTTGCCTTAATCTAAACTTCAAATTTGCGGATCTTTACAATATCCTCTTTGGGAACATTCATCCCTAAGTGTAAATCAAGCTAGCATGATAATAGGGAAATGAACATATGATAATCCATCAAAAATAACATACGCAAGCCAAAGATCATTTTAATGCAAAGTGTTTAATCATTAACATCAACATTACTTTAAATGCATATATAACATATATTTTTTTCTTGATTGCACATAAGATTCAAATCAAACCAACTTCATAAGTATGCATGTACAATGAGCAACAAGTCTAACAAGTAAATAATGCATGGGGATGAACATGAAAACTACCACTTTGCAATACCTCAATGCAACCACTTGCACCCAATTGCCAAATATAGCACCAACATTATCATTTTCAAAGAAACATATACATACCGGGCAAGAACTTTTGAGCTCTTTCTCTTCCCTTCCTAGCAGCTACTAGGCAATCCCTACTCTTGTGTCCTAGATCACCACATTCAAAGCAACCTTCTTGTCCCATCAAAAACTCGCCTAAATGCATTTTATCACACTCGTCATAAGTAGGATATGAATTTCGTTCCCACTTGCTCTTAGACTCCCAAGTCTTAGTAAATGATGATGCACCCTCATCAAAATGGCCTCTCTTTGATCTCTTGCACCCGTTCTCATCTTTTCATCCTTCATTTGTTCTATATAAGTCATAAGCCTTGAAATATCTATTTTCTTTACTAGCATAGAAACTCAGCATTCTTGGACGAGCAAGTTGGATAATCTCAAGATGAATTTGCTCAGTCTAACATAGTGGTCGGCAACCAATGATGGGGCATATATTGAGAGTTGAGTGAACTTGAGGGAATACACCCTCACACTTGTATCCCCTTTCTTATGCTTGATAAATTCTTTCTTCTTAGCTTCCCTCAACTCTAAGGGAAAGAAGCAATCTAGGAATGCATCCTTGAACTCTCCCTAAGAAATCGCCCTCAATCTTCATTCCTCTCACTTTTCCATTGTATGTTCCATATACGAGTGATGTCTCCTAAGTGACACCTCATTTTTAGAGGATAAAGTGGTCGCTGTCAAGAAACAAAACCTAACAAAGGTTAGGGTCAAACCCCCAGGGAATGCGTAGACTCAAGAGAATTCAATTATTGCAATTCGAATACTTAACCAACTTACTTCCCCAAAAAGGGGGAAGGGGGTTTGTAATAATCAATGAAGAATATAACTAAACTAACTATGACAAGAGAGAAGCCAATATGAAGAGAAACCAGGGTATTGTGTTCCCATGATTTCCCAACCCAATTCTTTTCTACTATATAGCATGCAGAACGGTAAATTATGTTTACCAAGCCTTTTTGTAAAAGGTGAGAGGTGAATTTTACTTTGCGACTCTACCCATATCCATAGTGTGCATTACTCACCCTTACCTGTTAGTCCCAGTACAACCTACCCTTTGCCCAATTTGGTTGATTAGATGAGAACACGTCAATCGAATCCTATTAATTAATCTTTTTTCCTATTCATTACTACCTTGGTATAGTTAGTAACACTAGGCGAGTTCTAATGTTGGCCATTACAAGAAAACATACAAAACGAAGAGAGCTAATTAATACATGTATATATACCTTCCAATAACCATGAATTATCCGGTTTTATTTTGATAGTTCTTCATGGTTCCCACAACCCTAGTTGTAGATTTAGCTACTCATGCTTTGTGTAGATGCAAGAATTATGGATTGAGAAAACATAATTGAACCCTTACACAATAGAATTAAAAACAAGAAAATCCAACTTCAGTAAGAATCACAAGCTTAAAGATGAAATTCAAATACAAGTGTTCTCAAAGACTCTCTAAGATGATCTCACAATTTTCTCTCTCTAAATACTGAGTTCTCTGAGTACTAGGTGAAAACTTATGAAAAACAACCTAAAAAATCTATTTATAATAAGTAAAATACAAGTGCTAAACAAAATAGGAGAACTAGTTAGCACGCCATACGAAAGGTATTTATGGGTTGTATTGCATTCCATGGCTCGTAATTGGTTCTTGTACTCAATTGCTGGAAATTTGGATTTCTACTCCATGACGCTCCTCTACAACTTGAAAAGTGGTTTACAACCCGTAAAGGGGGTTTTGTCTGATGAACTTCAGAAAGTCCCAATCTCTGATCCTCAAGGCATGAACCATCTTCTGCGGCTCATAAAACCTTCTACGGCTTGTCTGCATGTTCGTAGAATAAACTTCAGATAACAACCCTTCACCAGAATTGTTATTAAACCACCCTACGACCCATAAAATGATCTACGTCACATAAAGGGTCTTGTATAACAACAAAAATCTGCAACTTTTGCAATTTTCTCCAAAATCAAGACCACGTAATCCTGCAAATATAAACACAAAAACACCTAAAATCAACTAACATCGCATTGAGAACACACAAAATTCCATGGTTTAAGCATCAAAAATGTTGTACTTTGGTAGCACATCAACAGTCTCAACTTAAAATTATTTCTTTTCCTTAAGCGATGGGCTCAATCTACATAGATAATATAGTAACACGTAGACCTCAACCCAATGTCATACATCACATAATCTCAAGTCAGACACCCATACTAACTTTTCAAAAATGAATCAGATAGCTATCTAACAAACTAATACAAGCTGGTGCATGCGACAACACAACTATAACAAGCAAGGTATTATCAACAATCCACAATCACTGAACAAGTCTAGTGCTAACAATGCAAGTGCCCTCACAGAAAGATGTCCTATATTGGATACTCAATGATGTTTCCATGTTTAACCTTGATACTATGCAAAATCACTCACTCTAACAAAAGATATACTTGCATCATGTCTAAAACCATAGGCTTGCCCCTATAAGCATGATTAAGACCTTTAACTAACTAGACTAGGATCACTTTAGGACTTTTTTAGGCTTGTAATATAGGCTCATGGGGCTTTGGTATGATATTATGGGAACATAGACTAAAGGCCCTACTTGACACTACATTTTTCTACACTTTTACCCTACCAACTCTGTTATTTTCATCTTATTCCCCTTTTTCCTACTTCAAGCTTTTCTAGGTGCTTTTTTTCATTTTTCAACTTTTTGCGTTGTTTTCATTATTCAATTTGCTTTTTATCTCACAACTAAGGTATCACTTATTTTTCTTGAACCTAGTACATGTTTTTTCCTTCTTCACTCTATATGATTAATTCACCCCCTCATTTTTCTGTTTCACCCTTACACCAGCTACCCTCAACTTAGGCTTTTGGCTTATGTTTAGGTGTACAATATCCGTCCTCAAAAGTAGGGCCACTTTTAGTAGCCACCCTCAAGGCTTTTTGCCTCAGTCAAGGTGCACAATGTTCAAGGAAGGACCAGGGCCAATTTTAGGATTTTAGAACTAACAAGGCTAGGTTAATCGCGTGTTTTCGAAGAATAGGTACATGTTAGGCTCAAACATTAGGAACAAAGATATATCATAGTTTTGGTTGGTCAATTTAGGCTAAGTGGACTATTAAGAACAAAGGCCTAGGATCCTTTCCTAATCCAATTAATCTACAATCTAACTTAAAGTAGTAGGGCAAGTTCTGAATTAACACAAAACATATGAATCTTGCAAATTAAGCTCACACTCACGTGACACTGCATGTATTATCAACAAAAGACTCTCTGGTCATGCTTTTCATCTCAATTTATCCTCACTTGGCAGAACAAAGATTATCACACACCATCTAAACATGCATGGTTGCTATCTAACTACCAATCAAAACTTTTGGTAGGTATCATTTTTTCAAACAAAACACAATAACATGTTGTATGCCATAAGTATTGGTACTATATGCTGTAAATACTATCTAAAATATCCTAAACATGCTAGTTCAACAGAAAATAAATATCCATGCAAAAAAGAACATAGGAAAAAAACCCTGGGATAAAAAATTGGGGTAGTTATGGACCCAAGCTACTCAGACTTCACTGAGGCTCAAAACAACACACATCCCATTGGAAAAGGTATGAACTGTCCCCAATGCACATAATCAAAGAAAAATAAAACATAAAGGGTTAAAACATATCTAGGTACCTAAGCACCATTGTCCACCTTGGGTTGCCTCCCAAGCAACGCCTAATTTATTATCACTGCACAACATAGATGGCTTGAGTACTTAGACTTCCTCAAGATCCCATTCTTCCACCTTCTTTATCTCTTCCACATTTCCAAGGTATGGCTTGACTCTTTGGCCATTTACCTTGAAGGTTCCTCCACTTTGTCTCTCTAACTCAATAGCCCCATGATCAAAGATCTGTACTACTCGAAAGGGTCCCATCCATCTGGATTTGAGCTTCCTAAGGAATAACTTCAGTCTTGAATTGTAGAGAAGCACCAAGTCCCCTGGTGCGAATTGGCAGTTCTCTATGCGACGGTCATGTTGCAGCTTCATTCTTTTTTTGTACAAGGCTGAGCTCTCATATGCCTTCAATCGAAAATGCTCATTGAGTTGGATCATCCTAGAGTTTGTTGCATCATTCCAATCCACATTCAAATTCTTTAGTGTTCACATTACTTTATGCTCAAGTTCCAATAGCAAGTGACATGCTTTCCCAAAGACAAGTTTGCAGGGAGACATGCCTATAGGGGTCTTGAATGCTGTTTGGTATGCCCATAATGCATCATCTAGCTTTCATGACTAATTCTTTTCGATTTGCATTCACAGTGTTGGATAGAATTAGTTAATTTCCCTATTAGACACCTCTACCTGCCCACTTCTCTAAGGATGATAAGGGGTCGCCGCCCGATGTTTCACTCCATACTTTTAAAGAGGATCTTTAAAAAGTCTATTACAGAAGGGAGAACCTCCATCACTGATGATTGCCAGAGGGGTGCCAAACCTTGAGAAGATGTTCTTTTTCAGAAATACTATGACACTTTTGCCCTCATTATTGGGTAGAGCCACGACCTCAACCCATTTTGATACATAATCCACAGTAACTAGGATGTACTTGTTTCCATGTGAGCTAACAAATGGTCCCACGAAATCTATCCCTCATACATCAAATAACTCACTGACAATAATGGGGTTTAAAGGGAGTTTATGTTTATGGGAAACACCATATTCTCTTTAGAACCTATCATAAGCTTTTGCATAGTCGTTGGCATCTTGGTGGATAGTGGGCTAATAATACCCACACTATGATATCTTGTGTGTTGTTCGAATTCTACTATGATGCCCACCCACCAATGACTAGTGGCATGCCTCAAGTATGTTCATCATCTCAATCTTAGGAACATAGCGACGAATAATCCCTTCAGTGCATACATGAAACAACTATAGGTCATCCCAAAAGAACTTCCTCATATCAGACATAAACTTCTGACACTGATGTGTGTTCAGGTCGGGCGGCACAATATCACTTACCAAATAGTGTGCGTATTCTGCAAATCAATGTATCAAGTCCTGAGATGCAGCATATGATCTCTCATCTAGAAAAAAATTGTTGATATCTAATCCATCATCAAACTTTATCATTGCCCCATCTTCCAATCTGGAAAGTTCATCTGTGATCTAATTCTCTATCCCTTTTCTGTCGATGACAGCAAGAGAAACTCCTATCTCATCAATATTGGCTTTACATCCTTCTTAGCAATCAAGTATCTAAGTGCTGAGTGGTCTGTGTGCACCACCACCTTGTCCCCAACAGATATGACTTAAACTTTTCAAATGCAAAGACCACTGCCAGTAACTCTTGCTCAATGATAGTTTAATTCTTCTGGGCTACTTTTAGGGCCTTGTTGGCATAGTACATAGGATGTAATATCTTCTCTTGGTAATGTCCCAATACTACACTTAGAGCAACCCCACTTGCATCACATATGATTTCAAAGGGCCTCAACCAGTCTGGAGCTACAATGAATAGCGCTGAAATCAACCTCTTCTTCAACTTTTCAAAGGCCTTGAGACACGCATCATCAAACATGAACTTACCATCTTTTTCCAATAATTTGCACAAAGGGTGTGCCATCTTGGAGAAGTCTTTTATGAACCTTTGATAGAATCCTGGATGCCCTAGGAAACTCCTTAACCCCTTAACTGAGATGGGTGGTGGAAGCTTCTCAGTCACCTCCACTTTAGATCTGTCGACCTCAATCTCTTTGCTAGACATACAATGCTCTAACATAATGCCCTCCTTCACTATGAAATGACACTTTTCCCAATTCAGCACCTGATGACTCTCCTCGCGTCTTTGCAAAATGGCATGAATGTGCTTTAAGCAGTCCTCAAATGAGTCTCCAACCACACTAAAGTCATCCATAAAGACTTCCATAGTTTCTTTTACCATGTCTTAGAATATGGATATCATACATCTCTAGAATGTTACTGGGGTGTTACACAACCCAAATGACATCAATTTAAATGCCAAAGTGCCATAGGGGAATGTAAAATACCATCTTCTCTTGATCCTCTAGAGTAATGGTGATCTGATTATAGCCTAAATACGCATCAAGAAAGCTATACCAACCCTTTCCAGCTAGTCGATCAGTCATCTGATCTATAAATGACATAGGGAAGTGATCATTTTCTATCGAAGCATTAAGTTTTCTGTTATCCATACATATCCTCCATCTTGTGACTGGCTGCATTGGGATCAACTCACTGTTCGCATTTGGTGCCACTGTGATACCTCCTTTATTTGGAACACAGTGCAATGAACTTACTCATTCACTGTTGGTAATTAGGTAGATTACCCTGCGTACAACCATTTGATGATCTCTTTGTGTACAACTTCTTGCATAAGAGGGTTGGGGTACATTTGGTGCTCTATCGACTTATAGTCCTTGAACAACTGAATTTTGTATGTACATACCCCGGGAGGGACACGAATGATATTTGCAATAGTCCATCCGATGGCCTTCTTGAACTGTTAAAGAACTATTACAAAGGCACTTACTGGCTTCTCATTCAAATACACAACAACTATAACTGGTAAAGTGTTGTTAGCTCCCAAAAATGCATACCTCATATTTGTTGGAAGGGATTTCAATTGTAACACCGATGAGTCTTTTAGGGAGAGCTTTGTGGGCGATGACTCCCGATTTTGCAAATCTAGCTCTAGCATAGATTGGTGCCTAGGACTGTAAGACACCCCTATATCATTCACTATCTCCTCATAGTCTGGGATACCATCAATGTTGAAGTTTATTAGCATTTTCTCCAAAGAGTCAACACCCAATCTTACCTCAGGTGGTATCTCTATTTCAACATTATCAACAACCTTGATATCAGAGACCACTCTTGAATCATTGTGTTTCCTCACTTGCTGACAAATGTTAAACATGACCTCATCTTTCCAAAATCAGAACTTGAGTTGGCTCTTCTCCATATTGAAACGACCCTAAAAAGTCCCGAAAATATGCCATGGAAGTGTCTTGAATTGTAATATCAAAATCTGTGTGTGATATCAAAAATCTGACTTTATATTCTTGTCCAGGGAGAAAAGTTAAATGGAGAATGGGTCTAACTCCAATTTAAGAGAAACCGTAGCAAAATTTGAAAATCGCAAAAATGCGATTTCCAGAGAGTAGTCGCGCCACTGGTGCGACGCGCTATAGTGTATTTTTGGCTGTCAGTTTCTATCTCAGTCCAAGGCCTTTAGGTCTTAGGCCTAAGCCTTGCCATGCATGAAAATACCTATACAACCATATTTTACCTTCATATCATTCAAGACATTCCCAAGTACTCTCTGAAACACTGACAATATTTCACCTCAAAATTCAAGTGTCCAAATCGTCTTTGGATCCCAAGGAATTCATGCAAGCTTCAAGTCTCTATTCAAATCTTCTTCAAGAAATTCCCCAAAGTCAAGGTATGTGGGTTTTCAACTAATGGGTCCTTTCACCCATAGTGGCCAAGCTTTCTCTATACCTAAATTACATGATCTAAAGTTGATTTAGTCATGGGTCTTATTATGAATTTCACTGCACACCATGTTTGAATTTTATGATATGGTGATTATTTTAACATGTTTTGAGCTATGAATCTAAGATCTATTATGAGATTTGATGAAGGATTTTGATGTATATTGCTTGAGAGTGTTACCAAGTATATATTGATGGTTTTACACTGAGTTTTCTAGCTTGATTCCACTCTTGAATTGTATGGTTTTACATTAGCTCTACAAACCCTCCAAGTGTTGATAAAATATCTGGTTATGGTTTCTTGAGGAATTAAGGGTCCAAAGCATGTCTTATGAGCTGAATCACTTTGTGATGATGAAAGGAAAGTATGTATATGATATTCTCCTATACAGTGTTGGAAATTGACCATGCTTTACTCGGGGGGCTAAGAGCCAGGGTAACTATGTCGAGGGGTTTGTACCTTGATAACTGGGTTGAGGGTTTTGTACCTCAATCACCAGGGGTGGTAGGGTGCGAGTATCTACCAACCAATAAAGGTACTTGTACCTTGATAACCAGGTTAAGTCGTTTGTTTCTCAATCACCAAGGGTGGTAGAGTGCGACGATCCACTAACCAATCAAGGGGTTTGTACCTTGGTAAACTATAAACTCATTAATGATGGTCTCTTCTTACACATGTATTTTGTCTTATGTAAGCATGATTTACTTTTAGCATCTTCCATTCATTCCATATTGCTATATGCTACTCATTGCCTATGCTTATACATTTTGGTTATGTTGCTTATCATTTGTTGCCTTGCATCCTACATACTTAGTACATTCAAATGTACTAATGCATATTCTATGCCTACATGATGTCACCATGTGGGAACCTGAGCCCAACTTAAGCATCTTCTTCTACGTGGCTTGTACGAATTCTCTCAAGCTAGTTGGTGAGGCCTCCATTTTGGGGACCATTTTTATGATCTCATGTTATGAACTAAGACTATCGTTCATTTATGTATGTATTTACTATGAGGGTGAGCCTGGTTACTTGCCTTGGTCCCTGCTCTTATCTATGTAGTAGAGGTATTGTTGGACATGTTATGTTTTGAGCCTTGACTCTCTTGTTTTGATGTTTATGTTATGAAAGTTTCCCTTTAGTCTATTTTCCCTTATTTCTACTTTTACTATGTTATTTAACTGCTTCTGCAACTAAGGATGTGTTATGATAAGTTAAGAGGCTTGTTTGGGGTTCCTTCAGGTTCCCCATTCACCGTGTCACGTCCCGGCCCTAGGGTTGGGTCGTGACAAACTTGGTATTAGAGCACTAGGATGTTAATGGTACTCAACATCAAACACACCACGTCGATTAGAGTCTTGTTCATGGTTGCGTTATGCACCACAACTATGAGCAAAAGGCTTTGAGGCGTTTTAGGAAATGTTTCCCTTCTTCTTGATCTATGTCATGCTATAGAATTTAGGTGAGTTTTCCCTCTAACAAATGTTCTTTGTCATGTTTAGATTATTCCTAACACAAGAGGAAGGAGAGCCCGTGCTGCCGAGCAATAACCGGCTCATGGTGAGCTCCGGGATGCTCTCACTTTGCTTGCCCAATCCATGGCCAACCAAGTCAATCAAGAGGCCCAAGCCACCCATGCTCTTACACCAACATCTCAGGTGAGGGATTTCATGAGGATGAACCCATCAAAATTCTATGGGTCTAAGATAGATGAGGACCCTCAAGAGTTCATTGATGAGGTTTACAAGGTATTGGCTATCATGGGTGTTAGATTAGAAGAGAAAGCAGAGTTGGCAGCCTGCTAACTCAAAGCGGTAGCACAAATATGGTTTAATAAATGGAATGAAGAGAAGGGAATCAATAATGTGGTGCTTTGAGAGGAGTTCAAGACGGCTTTTGTTAATCTGTTCTTCCCTCTTGAGCTTAGGTATGCGAAGATGGTGGAGTTTATGAATTTGAAACAAGGGTCTTTGAGTGTGAATGAGTATGCCCTCAAGTTCAACCAACTCTCTAAATATGCTCCCCACTTGGTTGCCGACCCAAGGTCTAGAATGAACAAGTTCGTGATGAGTGTATTCGATTTGGTGAGTGAGGAATCCCGGTCCGCTATGTTGATTGGTACCATGGATTTATCTCGTTTGATGACCTATGCCGAACAAATAGAGGAGAAAAAGTTGAGGAAGAGGAGGATTAATGAGGCCAAGAGGGCCCATTTTGAGGGAAAGTTCCAAAGTCAAAAGGGTGGCCGGTACCATCAAGGCCAAGGGTCTTCTCATGTTTCTAATAGAGGGTTTACCAATGACTTCCCAATGGCCCAAGGTGTTGTAGGTATGGTTCCTAATAGTGTGTGTGCAAAATATGGTAAGGATCATGGCGGCCCATGTTTGAAAGATACTAACACATGTTATGGATGTGGGGAAGTGGGTCACAAAAAGATTGATTGACCTCGTAACCATAACAAGGGTAAAGAGGTTCATCCACAAGGTGCAAATATGATTACTTTGGGGAGAGATGGTTAACAAGGAGGTGCCCCAAGTTACAATCGGCTCTATGCACTCCAAAGGAGGCAAAGGGTTGAAGAGGTTCCCAATGTCGTCACCGGTATGTTAAAAGTCTTTGATTTTGATATGTATACATTGATAGACCCGGGTGACACTCTTTCTTTTGTTACCCCCTTTGTTACCAAAAAGTTTCATGTTGATCCTTAAATGTTGTGTGACTCTTAATGGTGTCTACTCCTATTGGTGCATCTATTATTACTAGAAATATTTATATAAATTGTCTCATTTTCATTTTGCATAAGATATTGCCTTGTGATCTTGTTAAATTGGAAATGGTGGATTTTGATGTCGTACTTGGGATGGTTTGGTTGCATGCATACTATGCCTCTATTGATTGTAGAACCCTTAGGGTGAAATTCTACTTCCCAAATCAACCCGTTCTTGAGTGGGAGAGTCATAATGTGGTGGTCAAGGGTAGATTTATCTCTTGCATAAAAGCCCGTAAGTTGACCTCTGAGAAGTATCTATATCATCTTCTGAGAGAAAAGGATATGGAGTCCAAGGTCCTTCCTATAGAGTCGGGTTTCGATTGTAAATGAGTTCCTTGATGTCTTTCCAAATGACCTTCCCGGTGTTCCTCCCGAAAGGAAAATAGATTTTGGTATAGACCTCCTTCACGATACTCAACTTATTTTTGTTCCCCCTTACTGTATGGCCCCGACAGAGTTAAAAGAGTTGAAGGAGCAATTGAGGGACTTGTTGGAGAAGGGTTTCATTAGGCCTTAGCGAATCACCTTGGGTTGCATCGGTATTGTTTGTGAAGAAGAAGTATGGATCCCTTAGAATGTGTATTTATTACCAACAACTCAATAGGGTCACTATAAAGAATACGTATCCTCTTCCAAGGATCGATGATTTGTTTAACCAATTGCAAGGGGGAATGGGGAACTCGAAGGAACCCCAAACAAGCTTCTTAACTTATCATTACACATATTAGTCGCGAAAGCATAAGATACATAAAAGACTAAGAATAGGGCAAATGGACTAAGGGAAAAGCTTGCATAACATCATAAACAATAGAAAAAGAGTCAAACCCATATCATAGATATAATGTATGTCCAACAATCACCTCTAATACATAGATAGGAGTGGGGGCCAAGACAAAGCTACTGGGCTCACCCTTATAGTCAAAATAGAATGTAAAGAAGAATGTCTCAATGCATAATATGAACAACATAGACTAATGTCCCCGAAGTGGAAGATTCACCAACAAGCTTGAGTAGTACCGATCTAGCCACGTGGAGGAGAAGGAGGATGAACCACTTGTGCATTGGTTCCTACATGGTGATATCATGTAGGCAAAAATATGCGTTAGTATATTTGAATATACTATGTATGTAGGATGCAATGCAATAAGAGATAGGCATCATAATCGAAATGCATAACAATAGGTAATAGACATAATATAATACAGTAAGGTGTGTATGATCAATGCATAAGTAAAACATGCTTAAGTGACTCATGCTCATATAGGATATCATATGTGTAGAAGAGATAAAGATATCTTTCTAAGGTACAAATCCTTCAGTAGGTTATTGATGATGTCACCCCATCACTTAGGTGGTGAAGTACAAACCCCTCACTAGATTGGTGACGATGCCGTCCCGTCAACCCGGTGGAGAAGTACAAACCCTTCACTAGGTTGATGAGTACAAACTCCCATCTAGGTTAGTGATGATTCTGCCCCATCACTAGGTGGAGAAGTATAAACCCTTCACTAGGTTGATAAGCGAATCCCTATCTAGGTTATCCGAGTTCTTAGTCCCCCCAAATTGGGCATGGTCTAATGCAACACTTTATATAGAATTTATCATATACATAAGCTCGTTTCATCATCATATAGTTAATGATATCATATCTCATTCTTTATGTGACACCTTGTAACTTTATGCTCTTGTATATGAATGTTTCAAGCCTCATTTGGTGAGGTTGCGGGTGTATTAGATTCATGGGAGACTCATAGTACCTGAATGTGTTCAAGAGTTACCTCCAAGTTGAGTTTTTGGTGTTGTTTCATACAAGGGTCATCTTTAAACAATCATAATTCATAGTATATTTGTAACTAGTTATCCCACTATAAGCCAAATGAAATCCCTTTGAGTTAGCTTCGCAACCTATTTTGTTTTATCTCATTCCGAGGTTAGATGAAGGAGTTATGATCATTTTCGTGAGCCCCCCCTCCCCCCATGCAGTATTGTCACAAGGACTGTTTGACGGCCAGTGTGGCCTTTGATGGGCCTTTGGGGAAGATGGGGTTGGAAAAGGCCATTATTAGCACTAAGGAAGGTGGCATGGCCAGTGGTACGGGCTGTGCAGCTCTCCACTGACTGTGGGGATGGCCACAAGGTGTGCCAAAGGAACTTGTTGAAAATTGGGAATATGGCTAAGGGTGGTGCCACGGGCACTGTTGACGGGACGTGTTGAGTGAGACCACCTATGTAACTTGGATTTGTGGTGGCCTGCAACGTTATTTTTGTGTAAGTGAGGTGGGTAGGACCAATAGACATTCCGTGTAACGCCACATGGTCTATGAAGTGGTCCGTCAAAGTGATGAGACGTCAATATTTTTCCAAGTTTCCCAACTTCCATTTTTCTTCACTAACCCACTTCACACGAGCACTCCACATAACCCGTGGAGTACCACATGGCTAGTGAAGTCTCCAGTAAGATGAAACTTTGCCATTTTTTCCCATCCGTTCACTAATGGCATTTTCGTAAATGCTAATTGCTCTAATGCCCATTTTAGACTTCCAATGCTATCTTAACCTTCCTCAAAGACCTAAACAATATTCCAAAGGATCAAACTCATTACTCTCATCTCAAATACACTCTCAATTCTCTCAAAAGCCTCCAGCAAGCCCCAATTGAATTTCAAGGAAACCCAAGAACAAGATTGGATTCAAAGATCATTTCCAAGCCTCCAGTCTTCCCAATCTCAATTCGAAGAAACTCTAGACCTAAGGTATGTGGTTTCTTTCATGGGATATTTTCACCCATAATACCCAAGCTTCCTTTTTCTTAAATTTCATGATTTAAAGTTGAGTTTACAAATGGGTTTACTAGTATGAACATGTTTATGAACTATGTTAAAGCTATGTAAAGTTGTGACTATTTTGCTATGTTGTGAGCTATATATCTTGGATCTATTGTAAGTTTTGATGGGAATGTCTTGGGGGTGTTTCAAGGTGTTGATTGATGGTTTTATAGATTTTCTTGCATGATTTCATCTCAAAAATTGCATGGTGTTTTACACCTTCTACACACCACCAAAGTGTTTGATAAAATGTCAGGTTATGGTTTCTTGAGTAATTGAAGGTCCTAAGAATGAGATATGATATGAATGATATTATGATGATGGAATGAGCTTATGTATATGATTATTCCTATATGAAGTGTTGCATAAGACCATATGATGAATCCTATTTAAAGTGTAAAACTTGACCATGCCCCATCCGGGGGGTCTAATTGCCCGGATAACCTAGTGAAGGGTTTGTACTTCTCCACCTAGTGATGGGGCAGCATCATCACTAACCTAGTTGGGGGTTAGTACTCATCAACAGATGAGCGTTAGTACTCATCCACCTAAGTGATGGGGCGGCATCATCACTAATCTAGATTGGTGTTAGTACTTATCCACCTAAGTGATGGGGAGGCATCATCACTAACCTAGATAGGGGTTAGTACTCATCAACCTACATGAGGGTTAGTACTTATCCACCTTGGTGATGGGGCGGCATTATCACCAACCTAGATGAGGGTTAGTATTCATCCACCTAAGTGATGGGGAGGCATCATCACTAACCTACCAAAGGGTTGTGCATTTGATATCTAGCTTGGTCCTTTCTAAACTTATGCTATCCTATATAAGCATGAGTTACTCAAGCATGTTTTACTTAAATATTATTCATACATGCAATATTATTATATTATGCCTATTGCCTATTGTTATGCATTTTGATTATGATGCCTATATCTTGTAGCATTGTATTCTACATACTCAGTACGTTCAAACATACTAACGCATACTTTATGCCTACATGATATTACCATATAGGAATCGGAGCTTTATTTGGTCATCATCCTCCTCCACGTGGCTAGTGGTATCCATTCAAGCTAGTTGGTGAGTCCTCATGTGTGTGGGCAATATCTATGTTCTTAAGCTATGTATTAAAGAGTATCCTTCTTTTTTGTATAATATGAGGGTGAGCCTAATTTCTTGTCTTGTCCCTCGTTAAGTCCTATGTTAGAGGTGTTATTGGGAAAGTTATGTATCATTCTTAGGCTTTGACTTACTTATGATATTCAAGCTATTTAAATATGAGTCTCTCCCCTAGTCAAAGTTCCCCTTACTTATGTTACTTACGTTGTTTTTCATTGCTTCCGCGACCAAGGATTTGTAATGATATGCTACGAGGCTTGTTTGGGGTTCCTTTGGCTTCCGGTCACGTCTAAGCCCTAGGCTTGGGTCGTGACAAAGTTGGTATCAGACCACTAGGTTGACTGTCACGCCCCAAAGTCTGGTTAGGGCGGACCGGCACCCGTTGCCGATAAGGCTCGGGAGAACCAACTTATATCTAA
>JAOTQR010025466.1:0-16655 GCA_025774065.1 Solanum ossicruentum | reverse complement strand
TATGAAGCTTTGTATGGAAGGAAATATAGGTCTCCAATTGGATGGTTTGAAGTGGGTGAAACCACCTTGCTTGGACCAAATCTAGTACACCAAGCTATGAAAAAAGTTAAGATAATACAGCAGTAGCTAGAAACAGCCCAAAGCCGTCACAAATCATATGCGGATGCTATGAGAATAGGACTAGAATTTTCAGTAAGAGACTGGGTATTTTTAAAGGTGTCTCCAATGAAAGGGGTTATGAGATTTGGTAAGAAAGAAAAACTGAGCCCACATTACATAGGATTGTATAAAATTATTAAGAAGATCGGCAGGTTGCATATGAACTAGAGCTACCCCAAGAGTTTTCAATGGATCATCCAGTTTTCCATGTCTCAATGCTTCGAAAATGCATAGGTGACCCATCCCATATCACTCCTATAGAGGATGTGCAGGTTACAGAAGATCTCACATATGAAGAGTTACCTATTGCTATTCTAGATCGTCAAGTAAAGAAGCTAAGAAATAAAGAAATTGCTTCAGTAAAGGTACTTTGGAGAAATCGGCAAGCAGAAGAAATAACATGGGAGGCCGAGTACGTAATAAGATCAAAATACCCTTACATATTTGAAACTAGAGAGGAAGTCCAACACACCGAATTGGAACACTAATAGGTACGTATGATTGAATATTTATTATGTTGTCAAAAGTTTGTTTAAATAAAGGTTTATACATGGTTAAGTTATCTAATTGTGACAACATTTGACGACGAATGGGGGGGAGGGGGTGGAGGACGTAACACCCCACATTTTTTATGTACTAATGCTATTTATTGAAACATGATATGGTTTGGTTAAATTAGTGCCAATTGTTAAACAAGTGCTTGACTCTCGTGTTAATGGGCGATATGTGTTTCTAACGCTTAAGCAGGTTGAATGAATATATGTTCTGTGTTAATTTAAGGAGGTCACTACCTTAAACAAATTAAAATAATTGAGATGCTTGTATAGATTTATAATTTAGTAGGAAACTTCACCTACTTGCTTAGCTTAAATTTGCTAACTAAACGGAGACGAGGCCCGACGTCGAATTTGTCAAAGTTCGATCATGAGTAAAGTCTGTATTAAGGGTGTAACCTAAGCCCAAGTTTTAGCATCATAAATGGACTATATGTTCAGTCCAAGGAGGATATAAAAATGTGCTCAAAGACATCACAATGTCTTTGTTAAATTAGGCCCAAACATAAGTAAGAAGAAAGCTGGAAAATGGACAGCCAAGGTCCATCAAATGTGTTACCCATTTAAGCCCAATTAGGAGGGACAAGCTGCTGAATAACAAGTGTATTAATAGTTGTACATGTGTGGAAAAAATGTCAAGAGAGATATGATCAAATAAGTCCTTAAAAACAGCATAAGAGCAACCCTCTAGTCATTGCCAATTCAAAGAAGTTTTCAGTTTTTCAAAGAAGTGTGCAGTTTTTTTTCAAAAGACACTTATCTACTCTTTATTCCACTTTACCAAGATGACCAGCTGCTATATCACAAATATATTGATAGGTGTCAATATATGGTAAAAATTGAAAAAGAAATTTGTCCAAAAAAGTCTCTAAAAACGAATCAAATGCAGCCCCTAAAGACATTGCATTTGAATAATATTTCAGCTTTCCAAAACACTCTTGTTTTTTATCTATTTCACTTTACCAAGCTGAAAATACGATCCTCTAAGGTTGCTGAAGGAGATTTGAACCTTTAAGGTAAAGATAAGCAATTATAGTTGTGTATTTAGTATGGTTTCTTCATTCAAAATAAGAAGTATATGCTATTACGTTATGCTGAAAATTCTGGATAGCATGTGTCCTAAGTATTGTTGTGAACGTTTCTTGTTGTTCAAGAGGCTTCTATCTTAATTGGTAGGTTGAATTACGAAGTAAGACTTATGTTTTAACAAGGTCTAGGTTGTTAGTCATGTAATTAAGTTGCTGCATCACTTTTACAGTCCATAAAAATGAGTTGTTTTATGACGTCGTAATTTTACTCTTAAAAGAAACTTGGAAGCTGAAAATTGTAATATGTTGTTCCATGGCCTTAACCTTCTTTGGGACTATTTGTGGACTATTTTAATACTTATCTTATGTGGTAAAAATATTGGAAATAATTTAGGTAAAGTTAAGACAGATTCGGGATTGTTGATGTCGAAGTGGGGGGAAAGGATGTAACGTTGTGTCGCTTGTTTGTATGTTATGAAGAATTGTTATGTGTTGTGCATTATGGGCTATGGTAAGACTATTAAAAGAGCCTGAAATAAGATGTATATGACATCTACATAAGAAAAGTTGTTAGAAAATACGAATTATAATTGAAAACGATGAAGAAGTGTTCCTGCGTCGCTAATTAAACGTTTGCTGCCCGGATGTTAGTTTTATGGTATTGGGCTGCTAAGAAATATTTTGTCACTTCTAATACTAGTCTTATTGCATAAAATACTATAGATAAGTATTTGGAGGAAAGCGCAGCCACTCCAAGGTAGTAACGAGGTTATACAACGAGGTATGTAAGGTTATTTGATTTTGTATCATTTGGCATGAAACATAGATTTCTCCTTGTTACATAAACGTAATTACCAACTCCGATACAACAATTAATTGTGTCTCCACTTGTGTTACATGTTCATACGATTCCATACACAATCACCTTCAAATGTACATCCAAACTTGGATACCAAGTTACATAAACTCTTGTTGCTAAGTAATATTCACGATTTGTTTCATTTCATACGCATTGCATTATTAATGTAACAAACTCTCTCCATTGCCATATTGCCTTTTATGATAATCTACATGTCATATGTTGTATATACATCCCTAAAGCTCCAATATTATGACTACCAAAGAATCGTCTCAAAGATAATTGAAAGTATAACTAAAGGTAGTCTCTTATCCTTTACTAGTGCATAGTTTTATTTGAGTTGTGTTTCATGTATAGTATTTGTTGCCTTACATACTCAGTACATTATCTCGTATTGACATCCCTTATAGGGGACCTGCATTTCATGCTGCAGGTACAGGTGCTATTAGATCTCCCAGTAGAATGCAGGACATTGAGCTGTTGTTACCAAGCTCTAGGTTGTTCCGGAGCTTTGTGTGTGTTTAGACCTTATATGTTTGCATTATATAATTAATTCAGATGGGGCCTGTCCTGAACATTAGCAGATACTTTCTCTTGACTAGAGGCTTTATAGACTATGTAAATTAAAGTGTGGTCATGTCTCATACTTTACACATCGTGGCCCCAATGTCCTAGCTATATACATCTCCTTTTAGCTTGTTATTACCGTTTATCTTCCTAGAAGTATGCCAAACATAGAAATTCCTTATAATATATATACAAGGCGCATAGATATAGGTTAGTTTTCCCAAGCCTTATCGGCAACGGGTGCCAGTCCGCTCTAATGGGATCTGGGGCGTGTCAATCTTCTTTTTTAAGTCATCAACACTAGGTACACACAATCTACCTTAGTACCTAAGGGCACCATCTCCCCCTTGGGAGAAAACCTCCACTTTACCATTCTTCACCAAGGTCTTCAACTCTAACAAGGCGGGGACAAGATCATGTTTTGCTTTTAACTCCTCAATCAAGGAAGACTTAGAACCATCAACAACCACTACACCACCATTATCAATTTCTTCCAGCCTAACCCCAAATCTAGCCAACCAGTGGACCTCTCTAGACACCTCTTTGCCACAATCATCAACATGAGCTAGGCTTCCCACAGACACCCTACTAAGAGCATCGGCCACAACATTAGCTTTGTCGGGGTGATAATGCACACTCATATCATAATCTTTAAGGAGCTCTAACTACCTTCTTTGTCTCAAGTAAAGATCTTTTGGGTGAACACATATTGGAGACTCTTATGATCAGTAAACACATCAACATGGACTCTATACAAGTGTGACACCAAATTTTCAAAGCAAATACCACAGCCTCAAATTCAAGATCATGGGTGGGATAATTCTTCTCATGCATTGTCTAGAAGCATATGTTATCACCTTACCACTTTGCATCAAAACACACCCTAGACCAATTCTTGAGGTATAACAATATACAACAAACCCTTCCAACCCTTCCGGTAGAGACAAATAGGAGAAGAGACAAGCTTACCTTTCAAAGTTTGGGAACTTGTTTCACACTCATCAGTCCACACAAATTGCGCCATCTTTAGGGTCAACTTAATCATTGAAGAAGCAATAGAAGAGAACCCATTTACAAACCTCCGGTAATAACCTGCTAAACCCAAGAAACCTCTAACATCCAATAGAGTCAAAGGTCTAGGCCAACTTCTAATCAGCCCCATCTTCTTAGGATTCACCTTAATGCCCTCCACCAACACAACATTCCCAAGGAAAGCAACTTCTTTCAACCAAAACTCACATTTTTAAGATTTAGTATACAAGTTCTCCTTCCTCAAGATTTGTAATACCACCCTCAAGTGATTCACATGCTCCTTCTCACTATTGGAATAAATCAAGATAACATCAATAAAAACCATCATAAACAAGTCAAGGTAGGGTTTAAAGACCCTATCCATAAGATTCATGAATATAGCCAGTGCATTAGTAAACCAAAGGACATAACCACAAACTCAAAGTGCCATACCAAGTCCTGAAAGCCATCTTGGGAATGTCATACTCCCTCACTTTCACTTGATGATACCCGGACCGAAGATCAATCTTAGAGAAGAGACTAGCCCCTTGAAGTTGATCAAAAAGGTCACAATCCTTGGTTGAGGGTACTTGTTCATTATGGTGACTCTATTAAGTTGTCATTAATCAGTGCACATTCTAAGAGAACTATCTTTCTTCTTCACTAATAACACTAGTGCACCCCAAGGGGCATTACTAGGCCTTATAAAACCCTTTCCCAATAAATCCCTCAATTGCTCCTTCAATTTCTTCAACTACACTAGGTCCATTTGGTAAGGGGGAATAGAAATAGGTTGAGTATCGGGAAGAAGGTATATACCATAGTATATTTCCATTTCGGGGAGAACACCGAGAAGCTTATCGGGAAAGACATCAAGGAACTCATTAACCATCTAAACCGACTCTAAAGAAACGACTTTGGACTCAACATCCCTAATACTCATAGGATGATAGAGAAAATCCTTAGAAATCAACTTTTAGGCTTTAAGACAAGATATGAATCTACCCTTGACGACCACATCACAACTTTACCACTTAAGGACGGGCTCATTAGGAAATTGGAATTTGACCCCTATGGATTCTACAATCAATAGAACTATAATATGCATGCAACCAATCCATCCCAAGAATGACATCAAAATATACCATATCTAACTCAACAAGATCACTAGGCAAAATTTTATGCAATATGAATACAGGACAAGTTCTTTTGACTCTTTTAGCAATAATAGAGTCACCAATGGGGTAGACACTTCAGAGGATTCACACAATAATTCGGGGCTAACATGAAGCTTTTTGGCAACAAAAGGAGTAATAAAAGAAAAAGTGTCACCAGGTGCATACAAATCAAAATCAAAAACCTCTAACATACCGGTGATGACATCAGCCACCTCCTCTACCCCTTGTCTCCATTGAAGAGCATAGAATCTATTTTGCCTTAGAGCACTCCTTATTGGCCTCCTCTTCCCTTTGGAACCGCATTTGCACCTTGGCATTGTGGATGACCATCTCTACCCTTGTTTTGTGCGCGTGGATAATCAATCACCTTATGACCCACTTCACCACAATCAAAGCAAGTATTAGAATTCTTCAAACATGTACCACTATGATTTCTTTTACACCTTGGGCACCTAGGATTTGTCACCCCCACCGCAACCACCTTGGAATCTTTGATTATCATTAGCAAACCTCCTATTATGAGCAGTGGAAGACCCTTGGCCTTGGAACTTGTGGCATTGAGTGAACCGGCCACCCTTGCGATTTTGGAATCCACCTTCAAAACGGGCCCTCTTGGCCTCACCACTTCTTCTCTTTATAAGTTACCCCCTCTAGTTGTTCGGCATAAGTCAAGAGGCGGGACAAATCCATATCACTTACCAATATGGAGGTACGATATTCCTTATTAACGAAGTCGGACATATCCGGCACAAATTTGTTCATCCTAGACCTCGGCTTGACAACCAATTGGGGGGCATACTTGGAGAGTTTGTTGAACATAAGGGCATACTCCCTCACACTCATAGATCCTTGCTTTAGATTCATAAATTCCATCATCTTTGCCTCTCTTAGCTCAATGGGAAAGAACCGACTGAGAAATGCCGATTTAAACTCTTCCCAAAGGATAGCATCACTATTCCCCTTCTCCATCTTCCATTGAGTGAACCAAGTTTGAGCCACCCCTTTGAGTTAGTAGGCCACAAACTCCACTTTTTTCTTCAAATTAACCTCTATAATAGACAACACCTTATATACCTCATCAATGAATTCTTGGGGATTCTCATCCACCTTGAATCCATGGAACTCTGGTGGGTTCATTCTAATAAAATCCCTCACCCTTGAGGCCGAAGTAGGAGCATGAGGGACTTGGGCCCCTTGGTTGATTTGATTAGTCATGGCATGGGCCAATATGAGCATCCTGGAACTCTTCATGGGCCACTCCCCCATCTTCAGGAGCTTGAGGAGTGGGAGGGGCATTTGTTCCTTAGGTGAATGGGATCTTCTTCCTTTTCGAATAGGCATGATTTAGAATAGCAAAGAACATTTTTTAGAGGAAAATCCTTACCTTACTCTTAAAGCATGACATAGATCATGAAGAAGGGAAATATTTCCTAAAACACCACATAGCCTCTTACTCATAGTTGTGGTGCACTTCACAACCATGAAGAAAACTCTAATCGATGCAGTGTATTAGATTTTGAGGACCATTAACAACCTAATGCTCTGATACCAAGTTTCTCACGACCCAAGCCTAGGGCAAAGATATGACAAGGTGAATGGGGAACCCGAAGAAATCCCAAATAAGTCTCTTAGTATATCAATCACACATCCTTGGTCATGGAAGCAAAACATCAACAACATGAGACATAATGAAGGGAAATGAGACCAAAGGAAGTCTTGGATAATCATAAAACATTCAAGAGTCAAGATCATAGCATAATTACATCAATTGTTCCAACAACACTTTTAGCATAGATTGAGTGGGGGCCAAACACTTTTTGGACTCACCCTCATAATATCAAATGTTCAACATAAGAAGATAACAAAAGCAAGAGTAGCATAGCTGGTGTCTCCGAACTTGAAGACTCACCAAAGCTTATCTTCAAGATGTCAAAAATAGTCACGTGGAGGATGATTGTGAGGTACTCCAGTTCCTACATGTTAACATCATGTAGGTATAGATTATACGTTAGTATGTTTGAATGTACTAAGTATGTAGGAGGAAATGCAACAATACATAAGTCAATATAATCAAAATGCATAATCATAAGCAATGGATAAGTATAGTATCATTATGACATTCATGATCAATGCTTGAAGTAAAATATGCTTGTAAAACATACAACTTGTATTGAACATAATATGTGTGGTAGGAGACTATAATCATAGACAAAGGAACTATTATTTGGAATCCAAGGCATGTCACCCCCTTGGAAGGTGATTGAGGTACCTATCCTTCAATATGGTAGTACAAGCATGTCACCCCCTAACGAGGTGGTCAAGGTACATGATCTGATGTTCACGCTCCAATATGAAAGCGATGACTGTCAGTAATTAACCTAACCAAAGGTCAGGGTCGAATACACAGGGAATACGAGGCTTGACTATAGAGATCCATTACCAATCATTTCAGTTATCGATTACTAAAATCTCTAAATGGGGGTTTTCTTTGTAATTCAAGAATAAAAATAAAAATAAAACTAACTATGCAAGAAGACACTCAAATTTAGGGGAAACTTGGGGATTGTGTTCCCCATGATTTGTTGACTCAATTACCCTAAACAACATAAATGTAATTTGGAATTCACATACAGGATGGTAAATTAGGTTCTTCCAGCCCTCTTGTGAAGGTGAAGGTCGAATTTCACCATGCGCGTGGTCGGCAACCATGGTGTACCAAACTAACCGCTACTTATTGTCCCATTCAACCTCTCTTTGGTCAGGTTTGGTTAATTAGATGAGAACGCATCAATCGACTCCTGCCATTTACTTCCATTTTCCTATTCGTCGCTACCTTGGTCGGGATCATGATAGTAGGCATGTTTGGTGTTGGCCACCACCAAACAAAAATCAAAATGAAGGGAAATAAACAATACATGCAAAACCCCAATCAAATAAATGCACAAAGTCTAGGTTATTTCAAGTCAACTACTCATGGTTCCCACAACCTCAAGTTGTGGCTGCTTAGCTACTCATGGCTAAGGCAAAATCAACAAAATACAAATAAATGACATAGTCGACAGTTTACCCAAAGCAATGAAGAGCAAGAACACCTTCAAGTTGAAAACCACAAACTTGGATTAATGGCAAATGAGTACAATTTGGGTTTTCGATTCCCCAAAAGTGAGTCTTCAAATTGAAAGACAAAAATCTACTATAAACCTTTAAAATGCTCCTACAATATTTACAAGTAGATGTAAATGTTGGGTCCCTCCCAAAATAAACCTTCATATAAAGTATATATAGTGTTTACAAATTTAACCCTAAAAATTATAGAGAAAAGATAGCTGGCAACAGGTACGTCGTAAAGGTACAACTCATAGGGTGACATATGAGTCATAATTGGGGTCTTATAGTCAGTACTTGGCATTTTGGGCTTGACTGTTATGACTCACTATTACGAGTCATTGCTCGGGCTACAACTCGTATGCTCTTCTCGTAGTCTACGCCTTCAATTTTTGGTCAATATTTTGTCTCTCTGATTCTTGCTACGAGTCTACCTATACGAGTCGTAGTGCAACTTACAACTCGTAGGATGGGCTCATAGGGTTGACCTCTACTTAGCAGATTTTTGATTTTTTTGGTCTCTGTTTCTTGACATTACACACCCTACGACTCGTATCTTGGCTATGACTCGTAGGTGAGCTCATACGTCCTATGATTCAGCAAAATCTACAACTTTTCTTCAAAATCATACTAACCTAACTTTTCTGCAAGATCAACACAAAAAGACATAAAAATCATAAAAAGTCGCATTAAGAACTTACAAAATACCTTGTTTTGGGCATCAAATGTGTTGTATTTTGATAGCATATCAACACCCTCAACATAGAATTGTTGCTTGTCCTCAAGCGACGACTCAATCTAAGCAGACAATGAGAGACACATAGTAGTTACACTAATGGCATATACATCATTTACTTTAAATCAAGTACCCAACTCTCATTTTCAAAACCATATTGCAAAGCTACTCAGCAAACCAAAACACAAAGAATGTGTCCGGCAATCTAACTATGACAAGCAAAGGAATATCAACCATCCACAATCACTAGGTTAGTCATATGCTAATTATGCAGTGCAAATGCCCTCACATAAAAGAAGTCCCTCTTTCTCACTCAAAGTGCATTAAACATCAGGGACTATGCAAGCATTCTCACTCTCACAAATACAATTCCTGTAAAATGACTAACACCATAAGATTGCCTCTATACTCAACTTTCAGATTGATGACAAAGTGGATTTGGATCACTTTAGGACTTAATGGCTTGTAACGTAGGTTCATGGGGCTTTGGTATGCCATTTTAGGCAAATAGAGACTAAAAGTTATTCTTGAACCATGTTTATCAACACTCTTACCTTCATAACTCAACCATTTACACTAAATCTACCCTTATTCTCCTTTTTCAAGCTTTTCCCGGGTGCTTTTTCTCTTTTTCAGTTGTTCCTTATTTTTTTGAAGTCATTTGCTATTCTCTTTAATCTAAGACAACTTTTCTTTTCTTTTTGTCATCCGGCATATGATTTCTTCATTTCCTTCTTTCTTTCCAAATTAACCACCGCAATTTTATTACTTTACCACAATAAGGGCCACTCTTAACATAGGCTTTTAATCTGAGGTGAAGCACACAGTATCTATTCCCCAAACCAGGGACACTATTTGTAGCCACCCTCAACTTAGGCTTTTTGCCTCAATCAAGGCTCACATATTCAAGGACAGACCAGGGCGAATATTAAGGTATTTCATAAAATAAGGCTGAGCTAGCTAGGTGTCGAGAAAGAACAGGTACATGAAAAGCTCAAACATTTGGATCAAGGGATCTACTATCACATTTGGTAGGTCATTTAGGCAAAAGTGACTTCACTAACAGAATGAAGGCCTGAGATCCTTTCCAATGAATCACATCTCCAGTCCAATTTTAGAGTAACAAGGCAAGTTCTGAGTCAATACGCAATGCATGAATACTACAAAGTAAGCTCACACTCTCATGGCATCGCATACATAATCAAATAGACTCACATGTCATGCTTCAAGCATCAACTTGCCTTCGCTTTATCAGGACAAACATTGCCAAAAAATCACATGCATGATTGCAAAAATAACCAACAATCTCAAAACTTTTGACGGTACTGAATTTTCAAAACAAAAAGCATTTAAGGACTATATATGCCAAAAGACAATGACTATTGTATATATCTACAAATTATCTATACTACCTAAACATCCAGTTCAACAGAAATTAAATATCCACTAGGAAAAAGAACACAGGCAAGAAAACCTTGGGATCAAAATTTGGGGTAGTTATGCACCCTAAGCTATTCAGACTTCACCAAAATCCAAAACTGCCAACACCCCATCGAAAATATTGTGCATTGTCCTCAATGTACCAAATCAAGAAACAATAGAGAATATAGGGTTAAAATAAAACATACCTTAGGTTGCCTCCCAAGAAGCGCCTAATTTATTGTTGTGGCTCGACTTAGTCCACTTGGTTACTCAGACTTTACCAATTTTTCAAACTTTGCTCCTCCACAAGTTTGCTTTTTCTTCCACCTTGAACTTATGAATTGGACCCCTAATTTCTTTTCCAACTTCCTATCATGCTCTAAGAGTGGTAATATAAGAATTAGGGGACTAAGTACTAGATTTTGCTAGATCTTTGGAGTAGAGGCTTCCAACCTAAGCTTCTTGTAGATCGGAAAGGGCTTCAGATTTATGCTAGTACCAAGATCACATAGTGCCCTTGCAAAATCCATGTCTTTACTTATGCAGGGTATGGTAGGCATCTTCTCTACTTACTCAATGAGAAGAATGTTGATGGATAGTTGTTTTAACATGGAGGGAGAGTGCTTAACGTTGCTTTCCTGCTCCCTCTTCTTGACTCTTTCAGGGAAAGGCGGAGGAGGCCTTGGGATGGGCTTGTACTCATTTTGCTCTTCAATTAATTCATTTACCACATCCTTTCCACACTTATTTCCTTTGATTACATCCTCATCAGACCCATTAGTAACCTCTGTACATTGCCCTTCATCCTCAGAATTTTGCATTGTGTCAATAGGCAATATACCACTCTGATGCTGCTTAAGTAGAGTCAATACCTAACCAAACTGTTGCTGAAGCTGTTTAAAAGCCACAGAATGAGACTCTATTTTTCTTATTAATATTTGTAATTTCTGCTCTCATTCCACGTAGAGTCTTATCCTGTGTCTCGGCCTTCTTCAACAGGTGATTAAACATCTCCTCAATTCTGGAGTTGCTTATACCTAAATCATGTCGGTGTGGTGGCACATAAAGATTACTTCTGGAACTATCTCTACTACTCCACTCAACGTTTGGCCCCCTATTTTTCTCATAATAACCACCCTGACAATCTCTATAAGCACATTCTCTTCTATAGATCCAACTCTAGTTTTCCTAACCTTGGCGCCACTAATCTTGATTGGACCATTGAGCGATGGGCTGAAAATCCAACATTTGATCAATGAAAAACTAAGTGTCCTCCTCATAATATAGTTCCTTATACATGAGCGTACGTGGAGGCTAATGTTGTGATCAGGGATGCTTTGTATATCTTCTCCCATTTTTTTATATATGTCCTGGAAAGAAACAAAACAAACAAAAGTAATATACAAGAGAATATAGTATTTAATACTTGAATTACCTAATAGTGAAATCAAGTTAAGAACCTAGCCTTATTCCCCGGCAAAGGCACCATAATTTTAATCTGATGTTCACGCTCCAATAAGAAAGTTGTCATTGTCAGTAATTAACCAAACATAATTTAGGGTCGAATCGACAGGGAATACAGGGATTGACTATAGAGATCCACTACCAATCATTTGAAGCATCTATTACTAAAATCTCTAAATGGGGATTTTCTTTGTAATTCAAGAATAAAAATAAAAATTAAACTAACTATACAAGAAGACACTCAAAATTAGGGACAACTTGGGGATTGTGTTCCCCAAAATTTGTTGACTCAATTACCCTAGACAACATAAATTTAATTGGAAATTCGTATGCAAGACGGTAACTTAGCTTCTTCTAGTCCTCTTGTGGGTGAAGGTCGAATTTCACCATGGCGCGTGGTCGAAAATGATGGTGTAATAAATAACCATTACCCATTGTCCCACTCAACCTCCCCTTGGTCAGGTTTGGTTGATTAGATGAGAATACATCAATTGAATCTTGTCATTTACTTCTCTTTTCCTATTCGTCGCTACCTTGGTCAAGATCGTGATAGTAGGCATGTTTGGTGCTAGCCACCACCAAATAACAATCAAAATGAAGGGAAATAAACAATACATGCAAAACTCCAGTCAAAGAAATGCACCAAGTCTAGGTTATTTCAAGTCAACTACTCATGATTCCCACAAACCCAAGTTGTTGGTACTTAGCTACTCATGGCTAAGGAAAAATCAACAATAATGCAAATAAATGACATAGTTGAGAGTTTACTCAATGCAATAAAGAGGAATAACGCCTTCAAGTTAAAAACCATAAGCTTGTATTAATGGCAAATGAGTATAATGCGGGTTTCGATTCCCCAAAAGTGGGTCTTCAATTAAAAGATAAAAATCTACCCTAAACCCTAAAAATGCTCCTAGAATATTTACAAGTAGTTGTGAATGTCAGGTCACTCCCAAAATAAACCCTCACATAAAGTATATATAGTGATTACAAATTTAAACCCTAAAAATTATACAGAAAAGTCAGTTGGCAGCAGGTACGTCACACAAGTACGACTCGTGACGTACAAGTCGTAATTAGGATCTCGTAGTCAGTACTTGGAAATTTAAACTTGGTTGTTACGACCCACTGTTACGAGTTTTTACTCGAGCTACGACTCATATGCTCCTCTCATAGTCTAGGCCTTCAGTTTTTGGTCCAACATTTTGTCTCTCTGATTCTTGCTACAAGTCCACCTATACAAGTCGTAGTGCAATTTACGACTCGTAGGATGGGCTCGTAGGATTGACCTCCACTTAGCGGATTTTTAAATTTTTTTGTCTCTCTTTTTTGCTACAACACACCCTACCACTCGTAGGTGAGCTCATATGTCCTATGATTCAACAAAATCTGCAACATTTCTTCAAAATCATGCCAACCTAACTTTTCTACAAGATCAACACAAAAACACATAAAAACCATAAAAAGTTGCATTAAAAACTCACAAAATTCCTTGTTTTGGTCATCAAATATGTTGTATTTTGACAGGACATCAATGTATACCCCTCAATATGATAGTACGGGCATGTCATCCCCCGACGAGGTGGTCAAGGTACATATCCCTTGACATGGTAGTACGAGTATGTCACTCCCCAACGAGGTGGTCAAGGCATATTACCCCCTCAACAAGGTGATTAGACATGTCACCCCCCCCCAACAAGGTGTGGTAAATTGCAATACTAAGATACTTTTCATGAATCCAATACATACATACGATCCCTTAATCATCATAAAGTCCCTTGACTTATAAACCATGCATTAGTTCATCAATTACTCAAGAATCCTTGTCAAGAAAATTTATCAAACACTTGGCACGTGTGTAATGCAAACTCAAAATCATGCAATTCAAGAGTGAAATGATGTGGGAAAGTTCAAGGTAAATCAACCCACCAATACATAGTAAAACCCTCATGTAAGATAGTCCCTCCTTAAATCTCGCAATAGATCATAGATCCCTAGCTCAAAACATGCATAGTTTCAAAAGACAAAACCAAGTCATAATATAAGCTTGATATAGTTAAACATGCATAAACAATCAACATTTCATAAAACCCCAACATAATTTGTAATCAAAACCCATAATAAGAGATACCCATAGATGATACAACTTGGAAATATGCAACTTTTATAAAAAGGAGAATTGGGCTCCATGGGTGAAAGGATCTAATGGATGAAACCTACATACCTTAAACTTGGGTTTTCTTGATATAGTCTTGAAGGAGACTTGAAGTTTGAATGGAGTTCTTGAGATATGGAATTAAGCTTGGGACACTTGAAGTTGGATAAAAAATTTGCTTAAGTGTTAGAGAGGGTTTTAAGAGGGTTTTGAGTGATATAGAATTGAAAAATGGCTAAGTATAGGTGTTTTCACGCATATGTGTGCATGGGGCTACGAACCCAAGACCCTTGGGCTAAAATGAAAAACTAAGGAAAAACATGAACTTCTCCGCATCTGGTCTGCGGGCAGACCCGATACGGAGGGCAAACTAACACTGATCCATGCCCTAGGAACTTCGCGGCCTGGGCAAGGACAAATACTATTTTGCAAAATTTTGCAAAAATATTTTTTTCTACAGGTTCTTTAAAATTATGGTTATACCCATTTTTCACTCAATTCCCACCAATCACGAATATGAAGTCAGATTTTTTATATCATGCGTAGATTTTGAGATATACGACAATTAAAATTATGGACATTTTCGAAGCACATTTGGGGCCTTTTGGGGGCGTTTTAATGTATGAGTTGCTATTCAAAGCTTATTCCATTGGTTGATTTGAAACTATTGAAGCTATGCATGATATGAACTATGGAAACTATGCCACATTGTGAACTTTTGATGGATTTCATGACACCCAAAAATAGGGGTTTTACTACTATGTTGGTGGGTTGAATTGTATGGCTTCCTCCGTTCGTGATTCAAAGGATCGACTACCATCCCGCATCCGCTGCTTCAGAGCTTCAGGGCAGACAAAGCTGAAAGACGCTCCTGTAGATCATCCGAAGGACCGGCCGATCTCTTGAGAAGTCACTTGCACTTTTTCTTATCGGACGAGCTAACCTCGACACACCTCCTCTTTGTTCACGCCACCCACCTGACTAGGCCCCCCAGCTCTTCGACCGGCTCGGCAGGACACAATCCCGGCCAGCCTCCTGTCAATCAAGTGGCGTGAAGGAGTGTTCAGTTTGAGGAGGGTGGTTGAGTGAGTGATGCTCGGGTGGGTAGCACGGTGGCAGTTTCATGATGTTCACTTCCATCACCCTAGCGGCCAGTAAGGGGAGCCAGCGTGGCGTAAAGTTCAGATTGGGGTGCTTCTCGAAAAGATGGTCCGGAAGCTTCCTCTCGGCAAAAATGATTTAATATCACTCTTTCATGTCTTATACTATGTAATTGAATGATTTTGAGCATGTTTTCATATACCCACCATTTTTTACTAAACTTCATGACAGGGGTTCTTAAGTTGCTGATAAATTATGGCATGATTTGCAAGTCTAGTGTTTTCATGAAAATTATGAGCTCCCAAGCATGTATTAAACTCATGAAAGTTTTCTATGATTTACAAGTGAAAGTTGAACCTTATTACATAATTCTAGCCTCTTATGAGCAAATCATGTTGATTTGAGGGGTCAAGCATGATTACTATTTTACCCTCATGATTCAAGCTAAGCTGACTAGTAAGGGTCAAGCATATTACAAGTTTCTACCCTCATGTAAAATGTAATACGTACTAGAAGGAGTCAAGTCCATGTATTATATTCTACCCTCTGGTATAAGGTATATGCCCATGTAGGGGTCAGGTATATGAATTAGCTACTAATGCCATGTTGTCAAGTCTTTACGAGTTATTCATGTTATGACTAAATCTATGATTATTTCGAGTATTCCATGGGATTAGACTTAGCACCAATTAAGGCTTAAGGTGGGGGCTCGACTTAAGGGGTCCTTATATAAAGTCTTAGTCTCTAAACTATGTGTCACCATAGGATTGTATTATTTCTCTAAAAGGGCTTTACTAGTGGATCCATCTAGGTCAAGTTACCCACAAAGTGGGGTCAAGTATGGTTTACCTTGGCAAGTAGAGCACACCTTTTCTGGTGGGTGTCATGCATTGGGATTCCAAGTAGTAGCTCGTTTGGTCTTATATGTCGATTAAGGTCTCCTCCCACACATATATATTCTATTAAGAAAGGTAAATGTTTACATGTATGTTTTATTACAAGCATTGATCTTCTATGAATATGCATTTTGAATAGTACGATTTATGTATTTGTTGCATTGCACCCTATACTTAGTATATTCCAAATACTAGTGCATACTCTATGCCTACATGATATCACCATGTAGGGATCGGAGCTCCTATTGATCGTCCTCCTCCATGTGGCTAGTTCGGTTCATTTGAAGAAAGCTTTTGGAGAGTCCTCAATTCTGAGGACACTATCTATTTTCCTTTCATGCTATTGTCACACCCCTCCCTGGGGTCGTGACCAGTGCCCGATAGGGACACGTAATCACCTAATAAGTCAAATTCCTTTCT
>JAOTQR010025448.1:0-10184 GCA_025774065.1 Solanum ossicruentum | reverse complement strand
TTTTTTCACCTTCTCTCTTAAAATCCCAACAAATTAAAATCTTCTTTGTGATGATTCATGAGTCTATTTCACGATTCATAGCTTCATCTAAGTGTGGGTTTCTACTTTTTCAAGGAAGTCTTCCACTCTATTGTTGCTTATCAAGTAAGAACTCAATTTCTTTATCTTCTAGTGTAGATTTTTGTGTTTGCATGTGTAGATTTTAGTTCAAACTTGCTTTTTTTGGTTTAACACATCAGAATACATGAAAGTGGTGATAGGTGTGCATATGGTGGTGAAAACCATCATAGTTGAACTCTTAAGGTTTTAACCATGAAAGTTATAATTTTAGTGTATTTTTGGTATATCTTTTGGGGAAATTGCACGTGTATGCTCATGTGTTGATGGGTCAAGGTTTAGGTCAAGAAAAATTGCATTAATTTGTATGTTTATGAATGTTGGCTTGAAAGTCTACACAAGAGGGGTTTCTTTCACATGAACTGTGTTGTTACACAAGTCATGCAATGGCCCGTGGTATGCTGCCTGGTCACTACACTTCAAGTCCATCGATACGGGCCCTGTCACAAACCGTATCATGTTACACTACTCGTGTAGGGTCACATTACACCTATATGTGAATTAATTTTAATTCACATATGTTCCTTAAGTGTAATGGCCCTATGATAGACCGGGTGATGCCACTCTTAAGGGTTATTGTCACTTTTATGGTGCAGGGGAAGTTTGAGTACCCGTTAGTGTATCAACCTGCTTGTTTAGAAATCTCTAATGGATTGTATTCATTTGTGACACTTGCAGGTACTATAGGTCAGGTTGAAGACTAATCAAACCTAGTGAAAGGGACGAGCGTGTGTCACGTCTCCATGACTCCCCAACTGCATCATCTAACCATCAAACTGGGAGTGACTCAGGTGAAGATTCCTCTAGTAGGTCTGCGGTCTGTTTTATGGGCAATGTCTCCCTTACTCCCCTTGCACTATGAAGGCTCGGGCAACGGGCCGCAACAAATCCCCCCAGTCTAAGGAGGGGGTTCATCATATAAGAGTTGAGGAGGTGAAGGATGCTTGGGGTAAGAGAAGGATACCCCAGAGCACGAAGAGCAGGTGTACACTCCAGAGGTCGGTAGGCATAACACGGAGGATCAGGCCGGCGAGATCGAACTCCGAGAGAGTGATTGATGATGCTACATATTTTGCAGTCTCCAGTATGATGGATCCTGATACCATCAGGTCAATTATTTTATTTCTACAGGGACATTGGACAGTCTCAGGTGCCAAAGATATTTACACTCACGGGCGGACCAAGAGCTCCGAAGGATTCTAACGGCATCCAGTCATCTCGAAGGTTTGAGTCCTCATGGACTAACTTGACAGTATCCCAGAGATTAGAGATGTGTTCAAAGTGTACAAGTTTGGTTGGATGATGCAACCATCTGGATACTATGGGCTGCCCATAGTTAAGGAGTTCTATTCTAATTATGCTGCTAGTCTACTAAACTCCGTCAAGGGTAACTAGTCTAAAAAAGTGAAGAAGCAGGTTGCATCTGGTAGGTCCCTGTGGTTACATGTGATGAAGCATGGTACATGAGTGGATATTCTAGAGAACACCATCAGTCAATTCCTATTTGGGCTAGATTACCGAGCTCCTCCGAATGGATGATTCATGGCTAGACACTTGCGGATTATGGATGAGGGGTGGATCTCTGATTCGTCATCTTGGGCTGAAATATTGGCATGGATTGCAGAATGAATCGCCATTCAGGGGGCTGTTGTTCCTTCGGTCACAAAGCCCAAGGTTCCTACTGCCAAAGCTTCTCCAAATTTTGTTGCAAACTTTTGGTGGGCTGTGGTGCAAAAAAGTTTGCGGCCCACAGTTAATGAAAACACGCTACAACCTTCACATGCCTCCCTAGTAGTGGGTTTAATGGACAAGTTTGGGATAATTGTGGGTCATATTATAGCTATTGAGAAGAGAGACCGGGCCTTATCTGACCGAGAGGGCATGCCCTTCCCATGTTTATTTCGTGCACTTTGCAAGGAGGCCGGGGTCCCCACTACATATTATCTGGATAAAAAGATGGCTCCAAAGGGAATTGTAAATACCTCATTAATCAAAGATGTCCAAAATCCTATCATGTGGATCAGAACACGCTTGTTAGGGGGCCCAAAACACTTTCCCTTAGCACCTCCACAACAACCCTTGCCATTTGAGGGTTACACCACCGCTCCACTATCAAGCAAGGCTTCTGAGAGGCCTGAGGGTAGTGATACAACTCCTCTGGTACAACAAGGATATGCATATATGCCCTATGATTTTTTAGCCAGAGTGGTGGCAGAACAGTGGCAGACATATGCCATTCTACACCAGATAGTCGAAAGGATGTTGCATGTGGTTCAGGCTCTGGCTCAACGTAATGAAGATCTTCTAAGCTAAATAACCATCTTGCAGGGCCAAGTCAACTTGTTAGAGGGATACTTCCATGAAATCTTTGGAAGTATGACTAGGGAAGAAAATGAAGAATTTGGTTTAAATAGTAAATGACATGAAGGCCCAGATTGCACAGCTAACTATGTAGTACCAGGCCACCGCACTAGCCCCGCCTCCAGAATCTTGGATGAGCCTTTTCAATGCTCTCGTGGTTCCTGTTCTAGATGAGACATAGGGTGCTCCACCTGCTCCATCTGATGCACCTACGCCACCGACTAATCAGCCCAAGAAGAAGGATAAGGGTAATAGATGTAGCCATCAAAACAGTCTTCCACTTGATCTGCAAAAAGAAGAAGAGAAGTATATGTGCAAGGTCATGAAGGCCCAGCGTCAGGCAGCTGCTAAACAGGAGGAAAGAGAGCGGTGAGCAATAGACGCAGCAAGGGTAGGAGCCTCTGGGAGCACCTTTGGACTTGGTGCTACCTATGATGACAGCGACCCCCTAGGAGGGTCTGGTCCTGCCAGGAGAACTGACGCATAGGGATTCCTAGGTATGTTCTTCTCCCTTTCTGTTCTTTTATTCTAGTTGTGTTGGAGGGGGTCTATCCTACCACTTGAGAGTTTTTGTTGCCATGTTCTTTCCATGTTTCTTTTCTTTCAAGTGTATTATCTAGTAGAACTGGCATATTTAGGTTGTGATGTCTGTATAAATACAAGTGTTCATAGAAGTCTAAGGTAACCTATGTTGCGAAAAATTCCCAAAAGTAACAATGTTGCAAATGGTTATATGTGCTTGCATCCTATTTTGACTAACTTGCATGATTTCTGGAAAGCATGGTGCATGTATGGTTGGCATTCTGATGAATGAAGCATGTCTATGTTGGTTTAGTGCTAACTAGTGTAGAAGATGTGCCATGTGTGCATGAGCTTGTTTGCATAATTCAATTGACACACTTGTGAGATAGAACTTGTCTGGTTGGTCCCACTGAAATAATTGAATGGCTGGATTAGGATGTGATCTTAGCCTGTTGTTGTTGACTAGTCACTTAGCCTAAAATTGACCAACTAAATGAATTTGTCCCTCTTGAACCAAAAATTTGAGCCTGAATAGACCTTTTCTTTGTAATCACCAAATACAATTCCCCTATCTATCTGTTGATCTTTATTTTGGCCCTGGTCTCTCCAAGGACATTGTGAACCTCCTCCTAGGTCAAAAGCCTAAGTTGAAGGTGGCTTATACTGACCCTATTCCTTTAGAAAGATAATGTGAACCTTGAACCAAGCCAAAGGCTTAAGTTGAGGGTGGCTATTGTAGCGAAAATAGAAAAATGAGCGTAGAAAGGAATCAAGTGACAAGAGAAGAAAAGAAAGCGGGTTATGACCATGAGCAGAAATTTACGTGCGAAGAAAAGAATGAAAATGAGTGAATGAGCATGAAAATCACTTCCCGTACTAAAAAGAGTTGGAGAAATAGGGGCAATAAGTGTTGGAGACCTAAATACAAATGGCTGAGTCAATAAGTAACTGAGAGAGGCCTATTAGTCACTTTAATACTAAATGTACCTCATTCGAGCCTGAGCCTATTGTACAAGCTGCAAAAGTCCTAATGTGATCTTAAAAAGGTCATTCGAGAGTTAAGGTGTCGAAAATAACGACAAGGTTATGATCGATATTTGTGTGTCTACTGAAAGTCATTTATAAGAGTATGAGTCTATATTCCAGTCTTTTTTCCTACATTCTTATGTTGTGAATGAGACTTCTATATAGTGAGGGCACTATTTTTTCACTAATTGGTTGCTAATCCAACTAGGTTGTCTTCATTCCTAATCATATATGGACTGACCATGCATGTATGATGTTTGCCTTAATCTTTGTGGGTCTGTTTGGGGTGTGAGCACATTCTTAAGCTTGTTATCGGGGCATATGTGTTGAAAATTGTGGGCTTATCCATAGTTCTGAGTGAACACTTATGTTTATGCTTTGTTTGGTTCATTCTTTATTTCTTGAGGACAAGCAATCATTCTAAGTTAAGGGTGTTGATGAGTCATAGAAGTACGACTCTTATGAAGCTTTAAATAAAGGATATTTGCGTGTTCTCAAGCAAAGTTGTTATTTTGATGTGTGTTTTTGTTGTTTTTCAGTAAAAGTGATTGAGGTATGGATAAATGGGTGAATGATAGAAAAATGTACGTAAAGAAGACAAAGTATGGGTATATTGACCCCTTCACAGCTCATATGATATCACACTAACCGTAGGAGGGCACGTAGAAGTGGCCCAGGCAATCATGGAATAAATAAAGCCAAGTGAAGGCTCATGTGGACCTTCACGGCTCGTGTGACAGTCCACGAGTCGTGAAGCCCATCGTGGCCTTGCACTTTGCGTAATGGACAACTTGGGAAAGTGTGACACAGAGCAGAAGGAAAATATTCTAAGGAACTCCCCACGATACACTACATGGACCATGGGGATTGACACAACTCATACCACATTATGTAAAAGTGATGTGAATGTGGCAACACTATCAAATATAAGGAAAATCATGCAAGTGGCAAGAGACAAGAGCTTGTCGGGCCGAGTGACCAACCACGGTCCGTGACATGGTGCTGTAATGATTGTTGAAGGTGGTGAAAATGCAAAGGCAAGGGAAATGGTTAGTCTCACGAACCGTCGGCCTTCACACGAACTGTGCCAAGGCATATAAGGAGTGACACGATAAAGGGCTAGTGTGAAGACCAAGTATAGAAACATGGACTGTTTCACGGTCCATATACCTTCACATGGGTCGTGTAGTGTCCTGTATCTACATCGACATGATATTTCCTATTTTAAATGGGATTAGGTTTTCCTTGTATATAAATATTATTTTTATTTCGTTTTTAGTCAGTCTTGGATGGATGGAGACAGAAAACACTATTTTGCTTGTAATTTCATTGAACTTTGAGGATTTCAATTATCTTATTCGAGATTTTAATACGTGGATTCACAAGTTCTTCAATAGTAAGTTCTTTGTTATAGATTCTTTGTATCATTATGGGTTATCTTTGTTGAATATGCTAGGCTAAATCCACAACTAAGGTTGTGGGGACCATAACAAACCAATAAGATAGATGACTATGGGATAAACCTTGGGATTGATTAATGTATATATCGCAGTAATCTTCACTTTAGTTTCTTCTGTAATGAGTCAATACATTAGGGTAAGATTGTATTCATTACATGCCTGAAAGGGATGCCTTAATTAGGAAAAGAGTTCTACGACGGAAATTTGGAGTTCTTAACTTAGTGTAAGTACTTGAGACCGAAAGGTGAGAGCATCCTGGGATCGACAACAAGGGTTAGTAAGTATATGTTCTGAGACTGAAAGGTGATGATCGATATGCATCTAAGAAGGACCAAAAGGTAAATTAGGTGTTACATAACTTGTTAGATCTTGTATATGCAATCAAAAACGAGTATACCACGCCGATTTGGCTATCATATTAGATATCATGGGGAACACAATCCTAGTTTAACATTAGTTGTTTGAAATCTAGTTGCACTCGTTTGTTACTTTATTTTAATAACTCAATTTAAAAAAACCAAAACCCCCCACTTTACTTTATACATTTTAGTTTTGGGAATAGATATTACATCTGAAAAAAGTGGTAATAGATTTATTCTCACGCATTTCCTGTAGGATCAACGTCAACTCTGGTTAAGTTCTATTTTTGATCAACACCCGCTGTACTATTCCTTTTGGAGTGTAAATTTAGGCGTATCACAAGGCAACTTTAATAAGTTAATGCAGTGCAACTTATCCTGGAATGGAGAAAGGGGTTTTGAGGTTGTAGACAAGGGCTTTACACGTTGTGTAGACATTGTTAGGTGCACATATAGTTGCAGAGCTTGGCAACTTAAGGGCATACCTTGTCCTCATGGTGTTGCTGCCCTACATTACAAACAGTACGAACCAATTAATTATGTGGCCAGCTGCAACAACAAGGAAACCTACTTGACAATATATGAATATGTTATTCAACCAATGAATAATATGAATATGTGACCAACATCTAATAATCCAACAGTTCAGCCACAGCAGTCAAATAATTGCCTGGAAGGCCACGTAAAGTTAGAAGAATAGAGGCTCATGAAATGAAGAAAACTGAAAAGCTTTGTGAATGTGGTGTTGTTATGTCTTGTAGCAATTTGTCATGCAAAAGATCATAATAAAATAGGATGTCCTTATATTCCAGCTGTTTCAAGTCAAACTGCACCAACTTCTACTGAGTCACATGTAAATATAGCAATTATCATTAATATTTAATTAAATATATGCTAATATATCTTATTATAATGACTAGGCAACAACAAATAATGAAAATGGTAGAGTCAGAGTTCCAGGAAGAAGCAAAGGAAGGGGAATGCCTCAACAAAATCAAGAAAATCAAGGCACAGAGGAAGAGGTAGAAGAAGAGGAATGCCTTAGGAAAATCATTAGGATAAAGGCACAAATACAAGAAGAAGTAGAGGGAATGCCAAGGGAAATGGGATGCCTCAAGAATACCATGAGAATGAAGGCAGAAATGATGGGCACACTTCAAGATCTTTTAAGAGGCCAAGGATAGTAGGCTTTGGAGTATTGGTCAATGATGATGGTTTTACAGCTCTTAATGCAAGTATAAATTTGAATTGTTGATTAGATTATACATATTATGTTTTCAAGTACTTCAACTTTTTTTGTGATTTATTTGTACCGCTTGGAATGCCAAGTAGAAGGGTTATTGACATTAGTACAAGAGTATCAAGGAGGTCGGATGAAGTTACTGGAGATGTTGGCTATCATTCATGTTTTGGATTAATGAAATGGAAGGAAAAATCATCCATTATCAATAATAAACTTCAATAATGAGGGGCGAAAAAAGAGTCCAAACAAGGTCCGCAGCTACTGTTCTTGATCAAAACCCAAGGAGTTTAACTATAAAGAAGACCAATGTTCCATGAAAATAGATGACTTAGGTGTTATTTCTTGGTGTTGTTAATATCGTGTTTTTGCTACTTTATTGGTACCAAACTCTATTTTGGTGTTGCTAATGTCAAATTACCAACTGTGTGTTGTCAAGTTTGTTTAGGCAACAACTCTTATGGTAATGTTGGATTACAATATTAGTCAAATTGCACAATGGTTTACATTCTGATTTTGTTATCATTTGGTACAACTTTATTCTGATCGTGTTGCCAAGTTAATGTTCAAGTTCTCATTTGTTACAATGGTTTTCATTCTAATGTTGTTGGCAAACTAGATTGACATTTTATGAATATTGTCAAATGGTCACAGATATCAAAAAGCATATATGTTTCATTGATATTTTTCAAAAGAGAAAATACACAAACTTGACTGAATAAATACCTTACACAACCAAGAAGAATAGTTATGGCAATTCGAAGTGCACACAACTACATTTTACATCTTTCACATTATTGATAATGCTTAAAACTAGAAAAGAAAAAACCATGAAAATCACCATTATGAGCTTCCAATTCAAGATACAACATGCCTTCTTCTTTGTCTCCTTGATTTCCCTATTATGACATACTTGATCATCTTTCTTCTCCACCAATTTCATCTTATTCTCTTTTCTTTCATAAAATGCTAATGTTTCTTCGAATTCTTTAATTCTATTCGCCAATCTTGGAATCACAAACATAGATTGCATATCAATTTCCTCAAGAACCCTCCATCTAAAGAACTTGCAGGAATTTTTCTAAAATAGGTGATAACCAGGTGAATTTAATGGTAAACTAAAAAGATAAAGAAATATGTAATTCGAACATACGTGAAACGCCCCAAAAAATGTGCTTCGAAAATGCCCATAATTATAATTTTATATATATCTCAAAATTCGTGCATGATATCAAAAATTCAACTTTGTATTCTTGATCATGGTGAAAAATTGAGTGATAAATGGGTATAACCAGGATTTTAGAAAACCCGTAGCGAAAAATGATTTTTCGCAAAATTTTCAGAAACAAAGAGGATTTGTGATGGCTCCACAACGTGGACCTATCGCGGAGCAGTATTGGAACTTTCTTAATTCCTATTTCGGTGTAAGGGCATTAGGGTCATGGCCCCATTCCCATTTATATGTGAAATCTCTCATACTTAGCCATTATTCAACTACATATCGTTCAAAAACCCTCTCTAAAACCTCTCAACCATTTTATCAAAATTTCCTTCTAAATTCAAGTGTCTCAAGCTTAGTTCTGGATCCCAAGAACTCCATTCAAGCTTCAAGTCTACATCAAGAAAATCCAAGTTTAAGGTATGTGGGTTTCATCCATTGGGACCTTTCACCTATGGAGTCCAACCTTCTTATTTTATAAAAATTGCATGATTTCAAGTTGTATTTCTTATGGGTATGTATTATTATGAAATATGTTGGGGTTTTGTCAAATATTATTGATTATACAAGAATATCTATTTTGAGCTTATACTATGAAGTGATCTTTGTCTATTGAGACTATACATGATTCAAGCTATGAGATCTATGAACTATTGTGAAGTTTTGATATGATTTACAAGTTACCCATGATGGGGTTTTACCATGTTGGTGGTGGGTTGATTTACATGACTTTAAGATGCATTGATTTCACTATTTCATAATCTATACTCTTGCATTTTACATGATTTGAACATGTACCACCAAGTGTTCGATGAAATGTCAAGTCAAGAATTCTCAAGTTTTTCTATGACCTCTTGCACGATTTTACAAGTCTCGATTGTTGATGAATTATTGAGTTCTTATGCTAAGGTTTATGCTATTAAATTGTGAAGCCTACTAGAAGGGGTTATGAACTACATATGTTATATGCCTTACCCTCTAGTATAAGGTCAATTTCTACATGAAGAGGTTATGAACTATGTTGTATACCTTACCCTTATGTACGATTCGATGTTATGCAATATCTTATACTCATATGAAGGGGTTATAAACTACGTGGTACGCCTCACCCTCATATGCGATTCAATGTTATGTATCATCTCATGCTTATGACCTATGCTACCTTTCTATCCTCATGTATTATTCGTTATCTCATGCTTACATGTAGAATTTATGACCTATGCTATTTCTCTACCCGCATGTACTACTCATTACCTACTAGAAGGGGTTATGACTTATGTTATATCCCTCACCCTCTAGTACAAGGTAGTTGGATGATCCATTCATGTTACTTTATGATGTTAAAAAAGATATGCAAATACGATTATTCTTAAGCATGTTTCATCCTACGCATTTATTACACATGGCATATCGAGCTTATGTCCATTGAATATGATTAAGCATCTCGTTATTATGGCTTATGGTTCTTCTTGCATTGCATCCTGCATACTTAGTACATACAAACGTACTAACATATACTCTATGCCTACATGATATTACCATGTAGGGGTCGGAGCGCCTATCAACCATCCTCCACGTGGCTAGTTGGTTCTTGTGAAGAAGCTAGTTGGTGAGTCCTCAATTCCAGGGCAATAGTTATTCTTATTCATGCTTTACAGATTCTTATTCTTATGTTGGATACTTACTAAATGAGGGTGAGCCCAAAAAGTGTCTTGGCCCCCGTTAAATTCTATGCTAGAGGTGTCGTTGGATATTATGTCATGGTTTCATTATGTTAATGAAGCTTAACTATTCTTACTCTATAAAAAATGCACTTGTTGAGTGGCGCCCGCTTTAGCAAAATGCACTTGTTGAGTGGCGCCCGCTTTAGCGTATATGAC
>JAOTQR010025427.1:0-16658 GCA_025774065.1 Solanum ossicruentum | reverse complement strand
AATTATTAAACTAGTTTCTTGCATATTTTTATTAGACTGACCAAACAAGATCTAAACATCAAATAATAGTATAACATATATACTAATACTTTATTACAGCAATAACAAAAATTTCAAACAAATACTACTCCAATATAACAAGGTTTGAATTTACTAAAACTATCTTTTAGTTTTTAGTTGTTCATTTTACCAAATAGAAAAAGATTAAGAATTTGTCGCGGTCCTAGGATGGTGATCGACGTTAAGGGGAAGGATCTAAAAGCAAGTCTCATTAGAATTTTGCAGAAAATCGAGCAGGGTTTCTTCTGTTTTTAGGCCTATTCAAAAATATTAACTAATCTCAGAATCAATAACACAGTTTCAAAAAAAATCAAGATACCATATAAATTTTAGTCTATTCTCCAAGCAAAATGCTAATTCATCTCCAACAATAGGAAGAAACTCAAAATCCATCACACGTCTAAAAAGACAAAAGAGTTTTCATGGCTCTAACAAAATAAATGACTATGGAGCGACTCTAAGAATTCAAAAAAAATCCATAACAATGAATAACTCGTTTCCCACGCGAACAAGTGTGGAACTCACCACAGAATCAATTTTGCTACCTTTAGCTAACTAAATCCTGGCAAATATCACCTGTATTCTCTGGAAAGAGAAAAAACTATAGCGAGGAGTAAGACGCTAGCTCAGTGAGTAATAATAATAACTACAACTGTTTTAATAAGGGATAAGTCAAAAAATATGCTAGTATAATCACAAAAATCATGTAACAAATACTCTTTCAAGAATCAATAGTCAAAATTCATCTTGTTGTCTCATATAAGCAATTCAGCTTAGCTATTCAGAAATAAACTCGGTATGATACTTTCATATCAAATCATATACATATTTTCGGGAGGTTTTCAAAAATGAATCATGTAATCGGTAATCGGTATGCCTATCTTCATAAAAGAATAGACGATAACTGTAAGTTTTATATCGGTAAATACCTACTCGAGGGACATCGGTAACGGTATGCTAGTTCTACCTTCCCACTAGTGAGGGCTTTATCTATAATTGGTAATACAAGATGCATTGGGTCTAACGAACCCATCGCTAGCTACGGGATTCATCAATGTCTGCTCCCATTTAAAATTTTTCTTTATAAACCATATAAGCTTTTTCAAAGTAGTACAAGGCATGTAAATCTTGTAATTATATCATGTCAACTTAATAAAGGCACATGTAAAAATACTTTATCTTAAGCAAATGCACAAAAAATATTTAAATAATTGTCACAATCTCAATTATCAATATGCTTGTCTTGTAAAAGTAAGATCATCTCAAATAGCTATTTCGGTATCAAATCAAGTAATGGACTTGTCCCTTATGCAAATTCAAATCATTCGGTACCTATTCACTTATAAATCATGTAAAAATCATGAAACTTATAAAATATAAATTGGAGTTAAGATTACAACTAACAGTACTCGTGTAGAAGTACCAAACTTGCCTCCTCAAGCAATCCGTAAGACTTCCTTCAGTTAATCTATATTCATATCATAAAATCTCACGTTACTTTCTTTGTTCAAGCTAAATTCATACTAACTTTAGAGATTCGCAGTCCATTTTTTGGATTTTCTATTTTCTATCTATTTGATGATATACTATGTAATACCCAAACCATGAGTAATCCAATTGGTCCAATAATCTAATAATTATTTTTTTGGCTATCTTAACCATCCTGTTCATCCGAAATTTGATAACCTAAAACTATTCTTGTTGTGCAATTATCCATCCCTTGTCACTAAATAACACCCAAAATAAATTACTTGGCCTAAGAACTTCAGTAAGGCTGTAACAGAATCTTAAAACAAGGATTTATTTCTAATTATGGGAATTTCACAATCTCTTATCTCGTTAACTCTTTTTATTTTTAAACTCTTAACCCCCAATTTATAGCCATGAATACAAATTAATTCTATCAATAAGTGTGGAAACTTACCTTCTTCTAAACTTCTCTCCTTAGTCTCAAATTATAGTTTTAAAGTTTTTCTTCTTCTTCATTCCCTGTTGCGCACAACTTGTAACTCCTCTTTCTTTTTTTTTTTTTTTTAACTTACAATTAAGTTGGTGGAGGAATAAGCTAAAAAGATTTAGCATTAACCCCCCCCCCCCCTTCTCCCACATCTTATTGGGCTAAGCCCATTCCCCTTTTTGAACATTCCTTCTTTTTGCTTCTTTATCTAATTTTATTTTATTTTTTTGAAAAGATAATTATGCCCCTACATTAGTGATTAGGGATATTACATTCTCTCAGTCTTAAGAAATTTGGTCCCCGAAATTAGAAATTCGGTCACCAAAATTAAATAAGTACATACCTTTAGTTTGATAAATAGGGGTATTTGACTCGCATGTCATTCTCTGACTCCTAAGTAGCTTCCTCAATGGTATGATTTCTCCATAAAACCTTTACGGATACAATTTCTTTTGACTGTAGCCTTCTTACTTGTCTATCAATAATAGTCATTGATTCCTCTTTGTACATTAGATTCTCATCAATCTGTATAGTCGGTGTTTCAAGTACGTGAAAGGGGTCTGGTACATACTTCCTTAACATAGAGACATCAAACACTGGATGGACAAAAGGCATCTCATGAGGGAGTGCCAAACAATATGCCACTCCTCCTATTCGGTCAAGTATTTCATACGGTCCTATATACCTCGGGCTTAACTTACCTCTTTTACCAAATCGCATTACCATTTTCATAGGAGAGACTCGTAGAAAATTTTTATCCTTAACTGCAAACACTAAACTTCTTCTCCTCTTATCTACATATAACTTTAATCTACTTTGAGCGATGAGCAACCTCTTTCGAATTAGCTGGACCTTATCTATTGCTTTATGAACTAAGTCTGGTCCTAACACCTTAGCCTCTCCAACCTCGAACTACCCTATAGGAGAACGACATTGCGTACCATACAAGGCTTCATATGGAGTCATCTGAATGCTAGACTGAAAGCTATTATTATAAGCAAATTCAGCTAAAGGCAAGTAGGTATCCCAAGTAAGCTCGGACTGTCCGTCCATCTGTGGGTGAAATGCAGTGCTCAGATCTACTCGCGTACCTAGTGTTTCTTGAAAAGATATTCAAAAGCGTGAGGTGAATTGTGACCCTATGTCAGAAATGATAGATATGGGAACTCCATGAAGTCGAAATCTCATTCATAAATATTTGAGCATATCTCACTCCACTAAAAGTAGTCTTTACTATTAAGAAGTTTGCTAATTTTGTTAATCGATCTATAATCACCCACACAGAGTCATAACCTCTAAGGGTTCGTGGTAGACCTACCACAAAATCCATGGTAATTATTTCCCATTTTTACTCAAAAATCTGGATCTCTTGTAGTAATCTTATGGGTGATTGATGCTCAGCTTTAACCTGTTGACATGTCAAACAACTAGAAACAAAGTTAGCAACATCTTTCTTCATACCTTCCCACTAATATAACTATTTCAGATCATGGTACATTTTTGTGGAACCAAGGTGTATTGTATATCTGGAGTTGTGACCTTCCTCGAGGATGACTCGTCTTAGCCCACATATGTCTGGTACACATAATCGATCACCCAATCGAAGCATGCCATCACCATCGATAATCATTTTCTTACTTACCTGATATAGCTTCATCTCGATATTTACAAAGCTGCTCATCCTCATATTGAGTAGCTTTTATGCGCTTCTCTAATGAAAATCTGACTTGCACATAAGCTAGCAATGTCTCTGAATTTCCCATACTAAGCTTGACACCTCTACCCTCAAGTTTTTGCATATCTTTCACTAATTGCCTCTTTTTAGGAGCTATATGCGCTAAACTGCCCATAAATTTTCTGCTCAGTGCATCAGCCACAACATTAACTTTTTTAGGATGATATAAAATAATGCAATCATAATCCTTCAGTAACTCCATCCATCGTCGTTGTCGAAGGTTGAGATCTCTTTGCTGAAAAATATACTTTAAGCTCTTATGGTAAGTATATATCTCACAAGTTTCACCATATAGATAATGCCTCCAAATTTTAATAGCAAATATTACAGTGGCCATCTCCAAATCATGTGTAGGATAGTTCTACTCATGCTTATTCAACTGTCTTGAAGCATAGTTGATAACGCGACCATATTGCATAAGAATACATCCTAAGACCACCCTAGAAGCATCATAAAATAAGATGAATCCTCTAGAGCCTGATGGTAAAAGGCTAGTATTGGTGCTATTGTCAAACATATATTAAGTTTTTCAAAGCTCTGCTCATATTCTTTTGTCCATTGAAACTTCACCTTTTTCTGTGTTAGCTTGGTCAAAGGGGTTGTCCTCCTGGAAAAATCCTGCACAAATGCCTATAATAACTTGTTAAACCCAAAAAGCTGCGAATCTCTATAGATGAGGTAGGTCTAGGCCATTTTTGCACAACTTCTATCTTTCTGGAGTCCATCGTAATTTCATATTTGGATACAACATGCCCCAAAAATACTAATGAGTCTAGCCAAAATTCACACTTTGAGAACTTAGCATATAACTTATGTTCTTGCAATATTTGTAACACAGTAGTCAGAAGATTCTTGTATTCTTCTTAGCTACGAGAATATATTAGAATATCATCAATAAACACCATCATGAACTTATCCAAAAAGGGCCTGAACATCTTATTCATTAAGTCCATGAATGCAGCTGAAGCATTGGTCAGTCCGAAAGGCATCACAAGAAATGCATAGTGCCCATACCAAGTTCTGAATGTTGTCTTAGATATATCTTCCTCCCTGATCCGAAGTTGATGATAATCGGATTAATGATCTACCTTTGTGAAGTGGGCAGCCCCCTGAAACAGATCAAAAAGGTCCTCAATACGAGGTAAAGGATGCTTATTACCTATTGTTACCTTATTCAGCTATCTGTAGTCGATGCATATTCTCAGAGACCCATCTTTCTTCTTTACGAACAATATTGGTGCACCCCATGGGGATATACTTGGTCGGATGAAGCTCTTATCGAGAAAATCCTGTAATTGTTGCTTTAGCTCCTTCAACTCTGCCGATGCTATGCGATATAGAGGTATAGATATTGGCAATGTCTCAGGAGCCAAATCAATACTAAAATTTATTTCTCGTACTAGAGGTAATCCCGACAAATTCTCAGGGAATACATTAGAAAATTCATTTACCACTAGTAACTTTTCCAAGCTATGGGTTTCTTCTTTAGTGTCCCTTACCATAGCTAAGGGTTTCTGCTTTAGTGTCCCTTACCATAGCTAAGAGACCCATGCAACCTTTACTAAGTAATTTTTGAGCTTTCGTGAGAGATATAATCTTACTGACCTCTGGAATTTGACCTCCCTTTAATATAAACATAGACTCATTTGACATCTCAAATCTGATAATTTTTGCATGACAATCTACTGTAACATAGCAAGAAGATAACCAATTCATACCTATCAACACACCAAAATCAATTATGTCAAGTACATTTAAGTTAGCTAGAATGTCTCTACCCTTAACTCTAATCTGACAATCGCGGTACACATATTCAACTAACAGAGAATATCTCACAGGAATAACAACAAGGAAAGAATGATTCAGCATCTCTGACTGTCGAGCAAACCTTAAAGCATAGTACGAGGACACATAGAAGTGGGTAGATCCTTGATCAATCAAAGCATGTACATCAAATGAACAAACTAAAATAATACCTGTAATGACACCATTTAAGCCTTAAACATCTTGTCTAGTAAGTGCAAAAACTCTTGACTGATCTTTACCCACATTTCCTTGTTCTTGATTTCCAGCAATATAATCTCTGACACCTCGACCTCTGTTTTCTGTGCCAGTAGTACCTGAAGCATTACAAGTAGTCTGAATAGGTGCAATCATCTGAGTGGAGTTTTGGTTTGAGTTTTTCGAAAGTAAAGGAAAATCTCTAATGTGATGCCCTAACTGACTATATCGAAAGCACCCTTCAGTCAAAACACGACACTGGCCTGCATATGACTACCACAAGTCTGACAGGATGGACCAGGGTATATATTTGATTGGAATATCAATGTCCCAGCGATAATGGTTTTCCCTTAATAGTTTGTCCCTGATGTGGTCTATATATGGACTGTGAAACTGTATCCATCCCTGCCTGAGAGCCCTGATATTGCCTTCCTTGATTACCTTGCAATTTGCACCATAGTCAATGCCAAAAGATCCCTCTGTCTTGACCTTCTTTCGGGCATAAAAGGTTGCACATTCCTCACGACCCTTATCTTCAATCTTTCTTGCTAAATCAATTACCTTTGAATATGTCAACTTCTTCATATTTGGGGCTACCGCAGTGTATAGGCGATCAACCAATCTATTGACAAATCTTTAAACTCTAGCTTCTTTAGTTGGCACTAAGCAAGGAGCATATCTGGCTAATTTATAGAATTAGGTGTTATAGATTGACACATCCATATCCGAAGTTTGTACTAATCTCTCAAACTGACTTGCATATTTCTATCTCTGACTTTCAAGAAGGAAGTGATCCATGAATAATTTAGTGAACTCATCCTATTTTAGTGGTGCTGCTCCCGCAGGTTGACCCAATAATAAGATCTCATACGATGTGCTAGCCATATCCTCTAGTTTATACGATGCAAGCTCCACAACTCTCTCACTAGAACATACTAGCACCTGTAGTGCCTTGAAGGTTACATGTAAGAAGCTTTAAGGATTAGCTAAACTGTCAGAACCTATGAACTTTGGTGATTTCAGCTTCAAGAATTCCTGCAATGATACCTCTTTATTTCCAAAAGTATAAGCCTGTAAGGGTGTCTGAGATGGTGCTTGGGTCTGAGCAGATACAACGGTATCCCGACCTATCCTCTTTTGTCTGTCCATTCGGTCAACCAACCCCTCTATAAGTCTCTGCATAGAGGTAAGTACTATCGTAGTAGTATTATCTTGTGATGGAGGAGGGAGAGTTGCACTCATTTCGGGAATGGCCTCTTTTGTAATTCATGAAGTGATGTTACGATTCTTTGGTGGAACTATGACCCTACCTCGACCAGCTGTACGAGCTTTAGCCTTTCCCCTAGTTGAAAAAGTTGGAAGCCTAGTAGAGGTGTCATTAGGTGTTTAAGGAACACTTGTCGTACCCCTATCATTAGACAATCAAGTGCGAGCCATCTGATAAGCAAAACAAATACTGTTAGATTCTAATTGCCCTAAACGTGATACACATAAGTAGAAATAAGAAAAAACGACAAGAAACATCCTATCACGTCCTCACATAATCACTATTATAGAAATGGACGGGTACATAACTATAATTGAGATTCTACTACTAACATATGCTCCATAGCCATAGGAATAACCTAGGCTCTGATACCAACTTTATCACGATCCAAATTAGGATTGTGACTGGCGCTAAGGGGAAGGGAAAGGATCTCAAAGCAAGCCTCACTAGACTTCTGCAGAAAATCGAGCAGAGTTTCCTCTGTTTTTAGGACTATCCAAAAATTCTAACCTGTCTCAGAATCAACAACACAACTTCAAAATATTCAAATCAAGATACCATATAAATTTTCAGTCTATTCTCCAAGCAAACTACTAACTCATCTCCACAATAGGGAGACACTCAAAATCCATCATACATCTAAGAAGACAAAATTGTTTTCATGGCTCTAACAAAATAAATGACTATGGAGCAACTCTAAGAATTAAAAAAAATCCATAACATTGAATAACTTGTTTCCCATGCGAACAAGCGTGAAACTCACTACGGAATCAACTTGCTACCTTTAGTTAACTAAATCCTCGTCAATATCACTTGTATTCTCTAGAAAGAAAAAAAATATAGCGAAGAGTGAGACGCTAGCTCAGTGAGTAATAATAATAACCACAACTGTTTTAATAAGGGACAAGTCAGAAAATATGGTAGTATAATCATCAAAATCATGTAACTAATGCTCTTTCAAAAATCAATAGTTAAAATCCATCTTGTTGTCTCATATAAGCAATTCAACTTAGCTATTCAGAAATAAACTCGGTAAAACACTTTAATGTCAAATCATATACATATATTCGGGAGGTTTCCAAGAATGAATCATGTAATCGATAATCGGTAGTCGATATGTCTATCTTCATAAAAGAATAGACGATAATTGCAACTTTTATGTCAGTAAATTCCTACTCGAGGGATATAGGTAACGGTATGCTAGTTCTACCTTCCCACTAGCGAGGGATCTATCCGTAATCGGTAATACAAGGTGCACCAGGTCTAACGAACCCGCCATTATCTACGGGATTCATCAAGGTCTACTTCCATTTAAAACTTTTCTTTATAAACCATATAAGCTTTTTCAAAGAAGTACAAGGCATATAAATCTTGTAATCATATCATGTCAACTTAATAAATGCACATGCAAAAATACTTATATCTCAAGTAAACGCCCAAAAATCTTTTAAATAACGATAACAATTTCAATTATCAATATACTTGTCTTGTAAAAGTAAGATCATCTCAAATAGCTATTTCGGTACAAATCAAGTAAAGGACTTGTCCCATATGCAAATTCAAATAATTAAGTACCAATTCACTTATAAATCATGTAAAAATCATGAAACTTATAAAATATAAATTGGGGTTAAGATTACTACTCACAGTACTCGTGTAGAAGTACTAAACTTATCACCTCAAGCAATCCATAAGACTTCCTTTAGTCAATCTATATTCATATCATAAAATCTCATGTTACTTTCTTTGTTCAATCTAAATTCATACTAACTTTAGAGATTCGCAGTCTCTTTTTTGGATTTTCTATCCATTTGATGATATACTATGTAATACCCAAACCATGAGTAATCTAATTGGTGCTATAATCTAATAATATTCTTTTGGCTATCTTAACCATCTTGTTGATCCAAAATTCGATGACCTAAAACTATTCTTGTTATGCAATTATCCATCTCTTGTCACTAAATTTTAACGTCCAAAGTAAATTACCTAGCCTAACAACTTTAGTAAAATGTAGCAGAATCTTAAAACAAGGATTTACTTCTAATTATGAGAATTTCAAAATCTCTTATCTCTTTAACTCATAATTTTTCTTAAACCCTTATCCCCCAATTTATAGCCATCAATATAAATTAATTCTATCAATAAGTTTAAAAACTTACCTTCTTCTAAACTTCTCAATTAGTCTCAAATTATGACTTTTAAATTTTTTTTTCTTCGTTCCTTGTTGCGCACAGCTTGCAACTCCTCTTTCTTGTTTTTTTTTTTTTTTTTTTTTTAAACTTACAATTAAGTTAGTTGAGGAATAAGCTGAAAAGATTCAACATTAAACTCCTCCCCCCTCCCCCCGCCCGCCTTTTCCCACATCTTATTGGGCTAAGCCCATTCTCCATTTAAAATATTTCTTCTTTTTGCTTTTTTTATCTAATTTTATTTTTTTTAAAGGAGAATTATGCCCCTAGATTAGTGATTAGGGATATTATAGAATTGCTTCCAAAATAGAAAGGACAACCTAAGGAATCTATTTTTGCTCCCAAAATCAGTCAAAGATCAACCAAATTTATTTTTGTAAACCAAAGTAGAAAAATTAAGAAAAAGATTCTTGTTTTCTAGTCAAAGATGAATATTGAATAATGATATGGTTAAAGATCGTTGCTTCCTCCTTTTTCTTTTTCTTTTTTTTTCACTTGGAGCTCACTCCTTTGAATTTGGATACTTTTACAAAATTTTAATCTATCTATATCTATATCTATATCTATCTATCTATAATATTAAAAACACGAAGATTCTTTAAAAATATTATTTGAACTTTTTGCTCTTCATTAAAAATCTTTTCTTTAGATAAAATCATTTTTCTTTAAACTATTATTTAATTATATATATGATATTGACTTTTAAATTATATGGAAAGAAGTGATAAAATAAGGACTTATAACTATAAAAAGACTCCCTAAACCTTCCTTATTTCATATACTTCTAATTCTTCCTTATTTAGATCAAGAAAATACCCTACAATCGCTAAGGAAAAATCTAATTTACCATGGTATCTAATTAGTGATAGAATCTCTATATATAGAACCTTCATAAATAAATAATTTATTTATCTTTTTATAGTCTCATAATTAAATTAACTTTTTCTCTATAATGTTTATTACTATCAAATAAGATACACGCTTTAATCACGCGGAAAACGCTTATCGCAAGAGTAGTAAGGAAAAATATATAATTGTGTGCAAAGAGGGAGAGGGGTCGGCAGTTAATATTAAATTGAAGTAGTTGTTTTAGAAGGGATAAATTACAAGTCTACATAAAGTGCATCATTGCATGCATCATCTGCCATGAAATTCATGAAAATTAAAGAAAAGAAAAGCTTAAAATGTGAAAATGGCTAAAACTGTATCTATCAATGAGTCATAATCTTTAACGGATTTTGATTAACGGATTTTGAACTTCGATAGGACAAGCCTTATTTATTATTGTCGGTCAAAATTGAGCTGATGTAACACAAAGAATTCTCTCCCCCAAATAGAACTATGTTTTATAATGTTTTATTATGTAGTATACTGCACTTATATGATGGAATTCATTATATTTCTATTCAAGAATTGACTTTGACGCTAATCGATATATAAATTAAATATGGAGTTCTGAATGTTTTGTAAGGGAGGTATGAATTGGAATATCTTCTTTCTCCACAATTAATAGGTTCCATTTTCAAGCAAAATATAATATCACAATTATTTCTCCATTATACTTATTTTTTATCAAACAAAGAAAAGTATAAGGTTTTTTCACTTTTCATCAACATTGAATTCAATGTCTGATTCCAGTTCATTGAGGACATGACCTGAAAAGGACAATATAGAGGTCGAGGATTACGAGTAGACCTTTACTAAGGTAGTTAAACGATTTTTCTCTCTCCAGTAGTAGAGCAGGATCCTAGTCTAAAGCAACTATCTTCACCCCTTACCAATATCATCATCACCAAATAGACGATTAGTAAGGTAGTTGAGTATTTTTTCTCTTTCTAGTGATAGAGCAACATTCCAGTCTAAAGCAATTCCACCACCACCATCATTCAGTATTTCATAGCTTTTTATTAGTGTATTTTTTTACAAATACGTTATGAAACATCAATTCTAAAGTCAATTCAAAAAATCTATTTACCTCATAAAAATAAAGATATGCTCTGTACATCCTATCCTTATTAAATTTCATTTGTAAAATTAGACTAATTACGTGATTGTTATTATTGTATTATTAAATTTAGTGGCTATGAAAAGTAATAGAAATTAAATAAAAAAATTGAGGAGCCACAAACTAAGGGCGCAGCTAGTTTTTTATTGCAAGACGTGACTTCTCATGGTCAGATTGAAATACGTAGTTTTAATTTTATGGAGTCAACACACAGAATTAAAACATTACCTTGAAAGAATTAAAGTATTATCTTGAGAGCTCTTTTATTTTACGACTTTAAAGCACATATATAATTAGATACTCCTCTGGCTACGCACTAAGTTATAAGTTATGTAATCCACAATTTCAAAGTCAATTATAATGAAGAAAAGATAAGAGTCTCAAAATTATTTTGTTGATTTTCCCTGCAAAATTCATTTCCAAGATTTCCTACCAAGCCTTTTCATGCACCTTGAAAAATCTCTATCAATTGATCCATATTTGCTAAGGGATATATCATACTCATGAAATTGAATTAGATCAACCCATAAGGAGTGCTAATTAGTACCCATTAATTTGTTCTTCTTTTAAACCATAACATATAACATACTATACAACATATAATACAGGTTTTAAAAGAGTGACTGGGATTTGCCATATTAAAATGACAATTATGATTTACAAAGATTTTTTTTTTTTAGATTTTTTTTCCTTCTTTCGTTTGTCTCAAAATGTTTTATTTGTTGTAATATGGTCATCTATTTCTAGGCGAACTAATTCTCGTAATGAAGTGGAGATCAAGTGATTAATTATTCATGTGGGATCAAACAAATCAGTTAAATCTTATAAGTGGCATAAGGAAAAGCATTAGCATTAATGTCAGCTGTTTTGGTAAAGACTTGTACTCGCAATATATCATCCACTTGCATGCTACCTAACCAAGAATTAAACATGAAACCAAAAACTGCATCACTTCAATGTGCACTCAGAAGATTGGACTGACCTTTTGTCTTATTGTGGTCCCTCTGGTTTTAATATTCATATCATACCTATTTACTACTCTATTTTCTTCCATTCCGGCCAAATTGCGTTAAATTAATTCAAATTCATGTCATGTAAAATCTGAGATAGAGAAAAAGCATTTTCTGTTAATTCTTTTTTTATATTCAGAACTTAAATTCGTGACTTGTGATTTTAAAAGAAGCGATCCTTACACTGATATTCTCTTCCTATCCTTTTTAATTGTTGCTTCAAATTTAAAAATTAAAGAGATTCAAAGTACACAAATCAAATATTCTACTTTTATCTTAATTCAAATATCAAAATTTTAAAATTAACGAAAATATGAAAGTATTGTGCTTAATTAAAAAAAAAAAGTTGGTCTAAAATCTCCCAATAGCGCAGTAATGTCACATACATGCAAAGAAGTTAAAGCTTCATTCACACATCCACTAACCCCTTAATTAAATTAAATAAGAAGTATAATTATATCCCTAGATACTACCCGACTGAGATAATGCTCTATGCTAGTAAAAAATAATACTAAAGTCACAGGTTTATTTACATTATACCATACATTTATGTTAAACAAAGTCCCACACATTCTGCAAGGTGTCATCCATTTATCGAATGGGCCTCTGGATAAATACTTCACCAATAACAATACTATACCTAACGAAGTGTCGGTTAATAATGTCCGAAAAGAATAAAGTGTATGTATATCTTATCAATACTTTAAAGAAATACGGAGATTGTTTTTGAAAAATCTTTGGCTCTTGTTCATCAAACCCAAGTAAAAAAAGAAGAAAATACTAAAGAAAGCATAATAATTAAAAAGAAAAGTAGTGTAAAATATAAAAAGAAAAAAAAAACAATAACAACAAAAAATATATATATGTGGTAATTGAAACACAATACACAACGTAAGGTAAGAATTAATATTACATCAATCACTAACAAACCTAAATTACTAATTTTTTATCCTAATATACCTTCATTTCTTTTCATCTAGAGTCATCTATTTATCCAATCTCTTTAAACAACATTGATCAATGTCTCAATACACCCATGGTCTCTTAAAATTTAAGAAAAAATTATTTAGATATTTTAACTATAATTTAATTTAGTTAATGTATTTGAACATGTAATAAATATTTTTGGCCAAATTTGAAATCTTTTTGCATGTGTTCTCAAATAATCATTATGTCAGCAAAATAACTAATGAAATTATTTCGTATCTCTTAATTGTATGAGTAAGTCTTAGGGAAAGTAGTTAATCCATTGCAAATAATAAGAAAAGTATTATATAGCATTTAACAAATACGCACACATAAAAAGATATATGATAACTAAGACACATGAAACAATCGGTAGCGATAGAAATCGAAATGAATAATATTAATATCAGTAATATAAAAGGAGCAATAGGTATGGTGTATGAAGTTGTCATCTCATATGGGAGAGAGACAACAATGCTCACTGCCTATTAATCTTCTATTCTAATTTGCAATCTTCATATCATTTTATTGTAGATCTATTTTAAATATTCGATCAATTAAAATATATTATTATATAGATATTTAAATTAAGGTATCGATAAATTTAATAAGCTATTGATGTATTCATGGAATCATGCAAGTGGACATGGAAAACTAATTTTCGTAGCAATAATGAAGAGAAATGAAAAAGAATGGTGATGTAAAGGGAAGGTTGTAGCTGGTTATTTGCTTTATCCAACAAGGGAAAACAATAATTTGTACTTGAAAAATGAATAGTTCCAAAATATGTCCAACATATATCTATCACAACACTAGTGTTCGACTAGGACTCCATGGTTATATAATTTCTTGTCCAAGCCACGCTTGCAATAATCCTACGAAAACTTTTTAAAATATATCATATTTAAATAATATATAATATTTATAAATAAATATAATCTTAATATATTTATATTATATGTATGATCACTTTTGATATGCAGATTTTATCAAAATAAATTTAATACCCTTTAAAACACTTAATATATTTATATTACATACAAAATTATTTTTATACAATGCATTTGTATTACATCTATTATTCAATTTTAATACATCACGCAATTATTTAGCAAAATAAAGATAATATATTTATAATATATACACATTACATGTATATTTTACTTTTAATACATATTACAGTTGTTATAGATAATAAACATTATCTAAATATGATAAAATGCTATCAAAATAATAAAAAAATATTTAAATATAATAAATATTGTATGAAAAGATAATTATGTCAGCATCCCATTTTTCGAGTTATCTAGAAAACAAGAAATGAGACGGAGGGTATCCTAAGTAATTGATAACAGAAAATGATGATTCTCATCACTGGCAATATATCGTACCAAGCAAGGGGAAGATTTGGTCACTCATGAAAATAATGTGATATATATACAATAAAATTAAATATCAAATCAAGTTAATCATAAATTATTCTTATATTTAATGGGATCATTTGGTTGAGAGGAATTTGATTAAAGATTAGTGATTTTGGGATAAGTTATCGTATTATGTATATGGAATAACTTATTTCTATCATCATAGTATAAATATTGGAATAAATTATCTTAAACTTGACAACTAAACAAGAAATCAAAATTTATCTTTTTACTATCTTTTTAATCACATAATTAATTATTTATATCACTCACACTAAATGACCCGAAGCTATTGATGATCTCACATTTTAAGATGAGAGAATTTGAACCGTGGCAAAATTATAAATAATATAGATAAGTAAATATAAAAAATTATAAAATTAGTCTGTGAGCTAAAATAGTTTTGAATTCTTTTATTACAATATAAAAAAAAATTCTTTGTCAATGTTATACAAATATTTTATGTACATTCAAAAAAAAAAGTATTTTAATTGTATTCGCTAGAGTGTAATCTTTGGATTCAATTAAACCTCTTTACCTAACCTTTTAACTTTAGTAACATTGAATTCAAGTCTAACCGATGACTATCAAAAAGAGTCTCTAGATGCTTTACCATAGAAAACAATACAAATCTCATATGAAAAATTAACTGGTTAAATTTTAAATTGAACAAATATTCCCTCTTAGAATAAACTTCTATATAATATATTGCAATGCTTGCGATGATTATGTCCATGAAATCATATATACTGTTGAGAAAGGTAAAATTAAAATTTGAAATTTATATTATTAGATTGTTGTTGTTGTATAATGAAATTACCTAGTTAATCAATTAGTCATGTTGCATGATAAATAAAAAATTAAAATTAAAATTAAAATTATTGAATTCGATTGAATGTTATTTTCGTGAAGAGATGAACTTTGGAATATTAGAAAAGAAACAAGATAGCAGGTTATAATCCCTAAAAGATCTTTCTATATAGGGTCCTTTTGTTATCTAGATTAGGTACGTAATCCCCCTAGTCATTGAGTATATGGTTTGTCTCTTATGCATTTATTTGTTATTAGGGTGGTTAATGAATCGAGTTAGTTTAGATTTTTTAAATATTAAATTAAATTATTTGTATTAAATTTTTAAATATAAAAATCAAATCAATAAAATTTAGATTTTTTAATCTCGGGTTTTTCAGATTTTTAGGTTTTTTGAGGTTTTTTCAAATTTCTTGGATTTTTAGACCTTTTTTTAAATTCTCGTGTTTTTGAATTTTTTCCTAATTTTTTTAATAAAGTATTTATAAGAATATATAATTAACTTATGATTCAAATATTTCTCCAGTCCTACTAAAATATAAATATATAAGATTTTTTTAAAAAATAAAATATGATATTAGTGAAGACACAAAAATATTCAATAAAACAATAATAATGAGATCGTATAAATAAATATTACAAATAAATAATTCTTAAACAAAATATGATATTAGTGAATACACAAAAATATTCAATAAAAAAATAATAATGAGATCGCATAAATAAATATTACAAATAAATAAGTCGTAATGAAAGTGATAATAATTTTAAAGTACCAAATTATACTAAAATAAGTTATAATGAAACTATAATAACTTTACGTATTAATTCATGTTAAAATAAGTGTAATAAGACTTATTAATTACATTAGCAAACATTAAAGAAAAATTAAAATTAGTTCATATATTTTAATTATCTAACTCAATGTAAAACTAAAGACAAATATTCATTATTATTGTCATTCTTAGTGTTGGATTTTTTTTTTTTGCAAGTATTAGAATTGATTTTAATTTTGATTTGAGCTTTAGAGTTACAAATATGAAACACTTACCAAAATATATCATATTTAAAAATTATTTACCATTTATAGCGATATAAATTAGTCTTAATACATGTATAATTCACTTTAAATATATAATTTAATTTTTTTTTCAAAATAAGTCTAATACATTTTAAGACATTTGCAATACATCTATATTGCATGTAAATTCATTTTTATACATAGTATAAT
>JAOTQR010025386.1:0-16661 GCA_025774065.1 Solanum ossicruentum | reverse complement strand
ATGTATTTTTCTGTGTATTCTGGGAGCTGCTGCAGGTGTGGATAGTCAATAAAACAGAGGAAACTCTGCCAAAATTTGGGTAGAATTCCAGGCTATGTTTATAAAGGAATTCGGCTTAGTATGTCTTTACGTGCCCCTATCGGGCACTGGTCACGACCCCAGGGAGTGGTGTGACAGAAATGAACCCCTTTCCTTGCTCCTTCTATCTCCCATAATTGTATAGACGAATCATATAATCATCGAATTGCTTTTATGTTTTATGTTGTATGTTGACACTCAATTTTTACCCTCCACAACATAAATTTATCATCGAGCTTTTAATTTTTTAACAGTTTGAAATAATTAGCTTTCGAAAAAAAATCTGGCGCGTGGGGGCCACACGCCCCTAATTTCATTTTCCATTTCTCTTCTTCTTCTTTCCCCTTCAATGCTCCTTTCCCCCTTTTCCCATTTTTCTTCTTCTTCTTTAGAAAATTCGGCGCCGACAACCAACCGCAACAACCCAACAACTCTCCTTTTCTCCTCAATGTTCAACCCCAATATCTCCCCCTTTGTCAACCTTTAGGATCTTTATTCCACAATTGACAGATAAAAGTTGAGGTGCATTGATTTTCAAGATTCAAAATTCAAATTTTTTGAATTCGAAACCCCAAATCCAGCCTGTTCTTCATTCATTTTCCCTCCTCAATTTTCCCTAATTCGGGGCTATAAATTCCCCTCTTCTTTCACTAAGAAGAGGCAGCGGCAATCATTAATGAGAAATTTAGAGAAAATCTGGGAGGCATTGAAATCCCCTAAGAAATCCGAGCAAACTTCAATCCTCAGCTATTTGTGAATTTCATAAAGCTTTAGTCAAAATCTTGCTTGTCGATTTAGAAACCATGACGTGTAATTTTTGAGTCAAAGTTTTGAATAAGGTTTGGTGGTGGAAAGACTTCAACCAAGCTTGTCGTCCCAGTATCGCTGCCCCGAAAAAAGTAACACCTTTGTTTCACTAATCTCATTTTCATTTAGGTATCATACTCTGGGAGCTATCGAGTTTTCATGTTTGTTTGCGTCTTCTGACTTAAAATGTCCTGTTGTGACAAGTTGATGTTATGGTGCTGTTGTTGTTTGGTTGTTAATACGTTTCTGTTGCATTCCTGGTTGCTGTTAGCTGACTAGATGTTTGTTAAGCCGATATGTTGCAGGATTGTTGTGTTTGAAACGAAAGTCAGCTCTTAAGCTCGCGTTTACAAGTCTGATTCGCTAATGATAACTAAACATTGTGAAGTAGTATTATCTAGTACAAAAGGCTACTGTGGTATGTCAAAACAAACCACCCCCCTCCTGAACGTGGGTTTAAATTTGTGTTGAAACAATATCAAATGATAAGTTTTTCTCTGTTTGGTGCCTGTCTTAACCATTCTGCCGCTGTGGCCGTTGTAATATAGTGGTGAGTATTTGCTGTAAAAGTTTGTTCCTATTTTTGTCTCCCCCTGAGCCTTTCTTTGATGCCCTTTTTACTTGCGTAATTGTTTTGGTTTCATATGTACCCCCTCTTAAGGTTTTAATGGTCAAGTCTTGGTATATCTCCAATAATTTCTTGCTACAAATAGTTTCTTATGGTAACGCAGCAGCAGACCCTTTTCTACCTTAGGCCTTAGTTGAGTCTGACAAGTGAAAAAAATGATTTATTATGTTCTAGTACTTGTGATTCATGGTCAGTTTCAGTTCTTTGTTATTCTATCTGTTTTTTCTGTTTTAAAATTGGGTGTTGGCAGTTTCATTCCCTTTCTTCTATTATTGAATTTCTGGTCATGTTCTTTAACCTTACATGTTGCATAATTATGTTTTATTCATTCATCACATCAGTTTGGTTTTCAAGTTCTGTCCACAGCAGTTTATTTTACCTGATCTCAAAATGATAATTTAGGAGAAAGCTCCTGTTTTCTTAAACTTTGACGCCTGAAAGTTGTGACATTGCCTTTATTTCCTTACAGCGTTGGTTGTTGAGCAGTTGGACCATTGTTTAAGTTCATTATAACACCAGTGCTTCTTTCAAAGTCTTATTCTTAGTCATGTGTTAAAACAGAGTTTAGAACTTCGTTTAGAACTCTTCCTGCTGCTATCTGTTTTCTTGACTGCTGAAATGAGGATTAGACTTCTTGATACAACTGATTGTTTGGTTCGAATTCATTGCGGAATGCTTATTGAAAATATGAATTAGGTGTCCCTTTTGACCCTTCTGTTTTGTGCAATAACTTAGTCACTGTTAAATTCATTCCTTTAGTTATAGTTTGATTTGCCTATCGGAATGTCTTCACGTTTAACTAGAGAAATGAAGTGATCTTGTAATTCGCTATGATGCATATATTCCCTGCTTTACTGAACTTTGGCTTCTCTTTTCCTATTTCACTCCCTTCCATTGGCTCCTTGGCTCGACTCATGCTCTGTCATTCTATAAACAACTTGCTTTCTTTAATTGAGTAAGGTACTTATTTCCCTCCTTTTGTTTTCTTTTATGTGAATTTGCTGCGAGCCCACTGGATTCATCCTTGCATTTGTCTTGGGCTGTTTGAGCCCGAGCTCCCTCCTAAGTTAACTTCGGATCATCTGATGGGGTCATGGAAGCTGAAATCAAGGAACATACATTGGTGTACATCTCGTGTATACAAGAAATACATATGAGCAGAAAAAATGGGGCTAAGCAGGCCAATCCTTTCTTCTAATTCCTTCTTTTATTTTATCATTCGCAAATGTCTGCTATTTTGTGTACTAACATTTTGTTATTTGTTATTAATCTAATCAAATCCCCCAACAATGTCAAACCGTTTATGTTATTTTATTTAATTTTCTTTTTATTTTGAAAAAGTGTTTGCATTTAAAAAATAAAAAATAAAATAAAATAAATAAAAATAAAAAAAATTGATTTTACATTTAATTCAATATTAAACGTACTCAATCTCCTTCAAGTTTAGTCAGTCGCTTTCTAAATTGGTCAATTTTGAAATTAGTCCACCCTTTCAAAGTCAAACAAACTTTTTTGAAAGTTAGTTAATCTCCTAATCGTCGGATAACCGCAGTTAGTGGCCATTTCAAGTGCGTAAAATCTTCTTGAAGTGGAAATATGAACCCGAACATTTTTTTTGGATTTTAAAAAGATTTTTCTATTAGGTCTTTTTAAATATTTATTGGTTTCCTAATTATCCTTAAAATTAGGTGGCGACTCTGTTTTTCTTTCGAATTTCGAGAATCGATTTTTCTTAAATTAATTAAGTTTAAACTGATTTTGATTTTTGAATTTTCCTTTCAAAAAAGCCATTTTTCGAGATAACAGAAATGATGACTCTGCTAGGGACTTTAATTAGGTTCTAACCATTAGATTAGGTTGTTTGACTAACTATTTGATTTGTTTAGTTATATTTTCTTAATTGTTTTATTTGTTTAAATTTGACGTTCAACTGTCATTTGCATTTCATGGTACTTCCTATTGTATTTTGTGTATTTGGAAAGATGGTTTGTGATCCCGCAGCCGGATTTCCATATACTTAGCTCTTTTCGAAATAAGTGACAATTTACGGCTTCGTGCAATGGTTGTCATGAATTTCTAGCTCAGGTTGTCCGTCTGGGTACCTGGTCCATTCAAAAGCCACTCTCAGACACCTAAGATAGAGCGAAGCCAAATCCTTATTTCTAAGCATTGGCCTAAGAAGACCCAGCACGTAAGGCGTGTTGGGCCCATTAGAAAGATCACCTTGAGTCCAAAGTGTCCCATGACCCAAATGGACGAATCATGCTTATGTGTTTATATTTGAAAGATGTATATGCTATTTGACGAACTTTTGTCCCTGGGGTTGGGAGTCATTTTAATAACACATGTTAATCAAAACAGGTTTGTTTATAGGGTATTACATCCAAAGACGTTCAGAAACACCGAGAAGTCCAAGAAGAAGAAATCTTCCACGAAGGTTTAGTTTAGCACTGTACCCTTGCGTTGGACTAATTATTTTGAATCCCTTTCCCACATTATGTATCTCTATTGAGTTTATTCATAAGGCTTGTATAAATAATTTTTGGGGCAATGGAACGTTTTAACTGCGTATACATCCTTTAAATCATTAGGCCTATCCTTGGCACAAAAGGGTCACATATTTGTTTAGGACATGCAACATCTGTTTATGTGGTATGTTTTATAACTGTTTGTGTGATTATGTTGCTTTGTTTGAAGTCTTCTAGTCCACTTCCTTTTGAAAGTTTCTAGAACCCCTTAAGCATATAAATCAATTCACTATCAAAAAAACGTCCAAATACTCTTTGAGTCTCAAGTTTCTCAACAGAAATCAATCCCCTCTCAAAATTCTAAAATTTTACTGACATTTTAATTCAAAAATATTCAAGTTTCGAACTACGTAAGGTCTGATTTCTCATTCGTGAGATACGTAGGCAGCCTCTTAGGCCCGACCCCCAGCTTTCCAGAAGCATATTTTTTCCCAACTTTGCAGAAGCGTATTTTTTTTCTTATCTTTCCAAAAGTTTATATCCATCTTTCCAGAAACTCATTTTTCCTATCTCTCTAGAATCTTATCTTTCTCAGTGTACATGATCAAATGCAAGAAGACCTGACTTGGCACAAATTAATCTTCCTGATCCATGATTTCCAAAATCATATAGGCAAAGTCCTGCCTATTTACCATATCTCGTGTATTTGTGGGCTAGTTTACTTTCGAACAAAGCAACAATTGTGTGCTTTGTAATATATGTGTATCCTTATATTACATGATGATTTGAAGAAACTAACGTGTTTGCTTTTTGAGTAATTTTCTTTCAGGAAATTTAGAATTGATCTGTGTTGATAAAAGCTGATCATCCTTATTTTACCCGATCCAGAGTCCATAAAGATCTCTCCCTGACCAAGTTGGAACTACGTTTGACGTGATTCCTGACTCAACGGGATACGTAGGCACCACAACGGCTCGGTCATACTCTTAGAAAGAAAACTGGGATAGAATTTCTGAAGAGGAACTCAAAAATTCTGAACAAAGAGGTCTTCTACAGTGAATCAAAGTTTAGAGCACTGTAAAATTTCAACTGGGACAGAATTTTTGAGAAAAATCTTAAAAATTCTCAAAGTGCTTCTGATTAGTTGTCAATCCCTGACAACATTTAAACTGGGACAGAAATTTTGAGATTATCCTCAAAATTTCGCTAAGCATCGTAAAAGTCTAAAAGGTGCCTTAAGGATTCGCAGCCTAATAAAATTTAGAGACAATCGCGGTAGAGTCAAAAGCCTAACAGGTTGTCAAAATGTGTATTTTTCTATCTTCTGTCTATCAAGTGGTGGGAACTCAAAGCAATTCATCAGGGATAAGACGAGAAGCAGAAGACCGAAGAATCAATACTAATAAGTTCATTTTAAACTAACAAATTTTCTGTGGATGCAGAGAAATATTTGCAGGTTGTATCTACAGGAGAATAGCCCGGGCGCGAATAATTTCGTCTCAGCAGTTTATCAAAGATCCGTTTATTTCAAAACTAAGAAATTTCTGTTGATATAGAGAAATTTTTGCAGATTTTATCTTCAAGAGGACAACTGAGGCGTAAATAGTTTTGTCTCGCTCAGGGAAATTTTCACAAGAGAACGACCGAGGCGTGAATAGTTCCGTCTCGCTCAGGTCACCAATAACTTGTCAAAGATCAATTCATTTTGAAACTAAGAATTTTGCTGTGGATGCAGAGAAAATTTTCTGCAGGTCTTACCTGTAAGAAAACAATGGAAGAATAAATAGTTCCGTCTCGCTCAGGTCACTAGCAGTTTATCAAAGGTCAGTTCATTTCAAAACTAATAAATTTTCTGTGGATGCAGCAATATCTTTGCAAGGAAATTCTTTACGTGCTTTACCTACAAGAGAACAATTAAGGCTTAAATAATTTCGTCTCATGTAAATCCCGAGTAATTTAGCATTTATCCTACATTAAGGAGAGAAATGGAAAGGTTCATTTATCTTGCATTAAGGAGAGAAATGGAAATGTTCATTTATCCTGCATTAAGAAGAGAAATGGAAAGGCTCATTTATCTTGCATTAAGGAGAGAAATGGAAAGGTTCATTTATCTTGCATTACGGAGAATCATGGAAAGGTTCATTTATCTTGCATTACAAAGAGTCATTGAAAGGTTCATTTTATCGCCAACAAGGTCACTTTATCTCCAGCCACTGAGATGGCCATTGTATATGGAGAGTCATATCACGCATCGTGGAGAGTCATTTATCATGCATCGCGGAGAGTCATTTATCATGCATCGCAGAGAGTCATTTGTCATGCATCGCGGAGAGCCATCATGTCATGCATCACAGAGAGCCATCATATCATGCATCGCAGAGAGTCATTTATCATGCATCGAGGAGAGTCATTTATCATGCATCGCGAAGAGTCATTTATCATGCATCACGGAGAGCCATCATGTCATGCATCACGGAGAGCCATCATGTCATGCATCGTAGAGAGCCATCATGTCATGCATCGCAGAGAGTCTTTTATCATGCATCGTGGAGAGTCATTGATCATGCATCGCAGAGAGTCATTGGTCATGCATCGCGAAGAGTCATTGATCATGCATCACGGAGAGCCATCTATCATGCATTGCGGAGAGTCATGCATCGTGGAGAGCTATTGAAAGATTCATTTTTATGAATCGCCTGCAATGTCATTTTATCTCCAACTATTGAGTGGACCATTACATACCCCTCGCAGGAGAGTCATTGAGAGGTTTATTTTATCATCTACAACTACCAACAGGGGCCATTACATACCCCTCGCAGGAGAATCACTGAGAGGTTTATTTTATCATCTACAACTGTCAACAGGGGCAATTACATACCCCTCGCAGGAGAATCATCGAGAGGTTTATTTCATCATCTACAACTGCCAACAGGGGCCATTACATACCCTTGCAGGAGAATCATTGAAAGGTTTATTTTATTATCTATCATGCCAACGTAATCATTTTATCTCCAACTACCGAGATAGCCACCGTATGATCATCAAGTCTATTTTATTATCTATCATGCCAACGTGGGCACTTTATCTCCAACTACCGAGATAGCCACCGCATGATCATCAAGGCTATTTTATATCTATCATGCCAACATGGCCATTTTATCTCTCACTGCCGAGATAGTAACCATATGATCATCAAGGCTATTTTATTTTTCAAGTTGCCGAAAGAACCGTACATGGTTTATTCATATTGATTCATTATCTACCATGCCAATGTGGCCATTTTATCTCCAGCTGCCAAGCCATCACATGATCATCACCGACAAAGGCTATTTTATTTTTATTGATTCGTTATTTATTATGTTGAAGAGCGTGGCCAGCTGCCGAGATAGCCACCGCATGATCATCAAGGCTATTTTATTTTTTCAAGTTGCCAAAAGGACCTTACAATGGTTTCCTCATGTTGATTCATTATCTATCATGCCAACGTGGACATTTTATCCTTCCATTGGCTCCTTGGCTCGACTCATGCTTTGTCATTCTATAAACAACTTGCTTTCTCTAATTAAGTGTGGTACTTATTTTCCTCCTTTTGTTTTCTTTTATGTGGATCTGTCGCGAGCCCTTGCATTTGTCTTGGGCTGTTTGAGCCCGAGATCCCTCCTTTGAGCCCGAGATCCCTCCTAAGTTAACTTCGGATCATCTGTTGGGGTCATGAAAGCTGAAATCAAGGAATATACATTGATATACATATCGTGTATATAAGAAATAGCAACTGAGCAGAAAAAATGGGGCTAAGAAGGCAATCCTTTCTTTTAATTCCTTCTTTTATTTTAACCGTCTGAGAGTCTCCAGGAATATGCAAGGCATTGGAGGACTGAGGCTGCCAAGGTCCAACTGCCACTGGATGAGGGTGAGCTTTCCAAGTACTTTATTCGAGCTCAAGAAGGCACCTACTTTGACAAGATGATGTCAATGATAGGCCAGAAGTTTGCCGAATTGGTCAAGATGGGGGACTTTATAGAAGAAAGCATCAAGTCTAGGAAGATTTAGTCTATGGCTGCATTACAAGCTGCAAGCAAGGCCATGCAATCGGGATCCCTCAGTGAGCAAGAAGAAAAAGAAAGATGTCTTAATTGTCACTTACTACCATAAAGGTTCATCCCACCGATATCCCAACAATCCTCAAATTGTTGCCCACGCTCCATATATCCCATACCTGGTATATAATACCCAACTACACTATAACCCACACCGAGCACCAACACGACAAAATCCACCAAGATTGTATGTCCCTGTTCAATCACCTGTCCACCAGGACATACCAACATATGCACCAAGACCCCGTTCGAATCTTGAGGCTAGAAATACTCGCACTTACACGCCCATTGCCGAACGTTATGCTTAATTATTTGAAAGATTGAGGGATGTAGGGGTGTTGCAGCTGGTTGAAGGAAGACTCCCCGATCCAATTGCTTGCAACTTTGATGGAAATAAGTGATGCGCTTACCACTCTGGAATTCAAGGACACGACACAGAAGATTGTTACGGTTTGAAGGATCAGATAGAGTCTCTAATCAAAAGGGGTATAATAAAATGCACTCCGATACCTCCAAATCTGGACAATGATCCTTTGCTGAATCATGAGAAACGAGAAGTCAACATGGTCATCCTAGAAGGAGAATATGACTTAGAAGGAACTGTTTTGCCAATTGGAATACTGAAGAAGTTTCTACTACGTCTCCGACACAAGTTGTTGTCACAGTTCAGTTAAAGGAGCCTTTGACTATTCAAACCTACTTGCGAAGAGCTGTGATAACCACTTTGATCACTGAGAAGTCTGAGTATGACACCAAAGCAGTCCCGCTGGATTACTAAGGAATGCTAAAGGTAGGTTGATTAATATTACTGCAGCTCAAGGTATGACTAGGTCTAGAAGGTGCTATGCTCCCGCAGATCTTAATCGAGAAATTATAGGGAAGGAACAAAATCTGAAGAAAAATATCACCGATGCCGAAGTTGTTGAATTTTGGAAGAAGATACTGCCTAAAGGCTATTCAGTTGAAGAGCAGTTAAAGAAATCACCTGCCCAAAAATCCATTTTGTCACTACTCATGAGTTCTGAAGCCCATAGGAACGCTTTGATAGAAGTTTTAAATGGAGTTTGCATTCCGAAAGAGACCATAAGTGAAACTCTAACTGCAACCATTGCACGAGTCATGGAAGCTAACAAGATCTCCTTTCATGATGACGAGATACCGACAAAAGGTGCTGGACAAAACAAAGTGCTTCATATCACAGTCAAATGTTGTGACAAGATCATGGGCTGAGTTCTAATTGATTGTGGTTCTGGATGCAACATCTTCCCTTTCAATACACTAAGAGAGTTAGGTGTGAACATAGGGGAGATAAGAGAGAGTCATGTAAAAGTTAGAGCTTTTGATGGGGCATAAAGAAGTGTTATTGGAGAAGTATATCTCATTTACAATTTGGACCAGCTGAATTCACCATTTTATACCAAAACATGGATGTGTCATCTAGCTACAACTTATTGCTAGGAAGACCATGGATCCACATGGTGAAAGCCCTGCCATCAACCCTTCATCAGTGTGTAAAGTTTGAGTGGGATTGCACGGAAGTTACCATCCATAAAGAACACAGTCATCCCATATGTTCTGTCGATTTTATTCCAATCACTGGAGAGTTAGATGGAGCAACTTTTCATACTTTGGAAATTATGCTAGTTGTGAAGACTAATGGAAAAATAGGGTCAGATGATATAAAATTGTCAGGCGCAGTAATGATGGTTGCTTCAGAGATGTTGAAGTACGAATATCAGCCTAAGACGGGACTTTGGCCTAAGCATAATGGCATAACTGAACAAATCCAGCTGAAGCATCATAAAGGTACCACCAAATTTGGATATCGACCTATAGTGGGAGACGTTTGCAGTGCAAGGTCAAGTGAGACGATATTTGTACCAGAACAAGTTCTAATCCTAAGTCCAGCAGTAAAAGATGATTTCATGGAAGGAATAGGAAATTTGTTCGTGTCAATGATTGGAGATGAGGAAAGGATAATCTCAACAAATTAACTATCTATGATGCCAAGCCTAGAGAAGTGTTGCAGAATTGGACCGTCCGCCCATCTCTGTTTCTGCGAGAATCATGGTAGTGTGGAAAGTAGTAGTTTTAATATTTGTATGAGCAAAATCAATGCTTGGATCATGTTTCATCCTTTTGTCGTTTCGGTCTTTTTAAAATTTGGAGTGCTTCTGAATAAAAGTCTTATATTCTAAAGCTATTCTGTTACATTTAAAGTATTTGCTTCTCTCTTTCTTTATTTATTTTGCTTATCATTTATATTTTTCAGCATTCGTATTAATAAAAATCCTTGTTCAACGATTATGACATGTAACGAGTCCATCGAGCAAAGAAAAAGCATGAATTGGATCACGAGGAATATGATGATAGCATAATGCCAAAAAATCTACCACATAAAATCGAGCAGCTTGAAAGTCAAAAGAAACCCAACATGGAAGAAACAGAGATTGTCAATCTAGGAGACGAAGGAGTCATAAAGGAAACATGAGTCAGCATATATTTGAAAATAGAAAGGAAGAAGGAGTTAATAGGTTTGCTTAAGAAATATGTTGATATATTTTCTTGGTGAAAATCAATCCCGCTTGCCTGCCGGTCAAGCAAAAGATAAGAAAATTCAAGCCCGATTTGAGTCTAAGGATCAAAGAAGAAGTAACTAAGCAAATTGAAGCAAATGTCATAAAAGTTACGAATTACCCCACATGGTTGGCCAACATTGTGCAAGTACCAAAGAAGGATGGGAAAATCAGAATATGTGTGGATTATCGAGATCTCAATCGAGCCAACCCTAAAGATGATTTTTCTCTTCCAAACATTCACATACACTTCGATAATTGTGCAAAACATGAGTTGCAATCATTTTTGGATTGTTTTGCGGGATATCACCAGATCTTGATGGATGAAGATGATGCTGAAAAGACAACATTCGTTAAGCTGTGGGGGGTATACTATTATAGGGTGATGGCGTTTGGTCTTAAGAATGCTGGAGCAACCTACATGAGGGCCATGACCACTCTTTTTCATGACATGATCCATAGGGAAATTGAAGTTTATGTGGATGATGTCATTATCAAGGTCAAGAAGAGCTTAGACCATTTGGACAATTTGCAGAAGTTCTTCAAAAGATTGCGGAATTATAACTTGAAATTGAATCTAGCAAAGTGCGCATTTGGAGTACCCGCAAGAAAACTGTTAGGATCCACTATTAGTCGAAAAGGTATAGAGTTAGATCTGTCAAAAGTCAAAGCAATCCAAGAACTACCTCCTCGTAGGACAAAGAAGGATGTGATGAGTTTCCTAGGAAGACACAACTACATCAGCTGATTCATCGCTCAGTCCACGGTAATATGCAAGCCCATATTCAAGTTGTTAAAGAAATATTCTACCACAAAATGGACAGAAGAATATCAAAGGGCTTTCGACAAAATCAAGGAATATTTATCCAATCCACCAGTGTTGGTCCCACCTGAGTCGAGAAGGCCTTTACTACTATATTTATCCGTTATGGATGGTGCATTTTGGTGCGTGTTGGGACAACATGATGAGATAGGTAGAAGAGAACAACCCATTTACTACTTAAGCAAGAAGTTCACCCCATGTGAGGCAAAATATACCTTGTAGGAATGAACTTTTTGTGCTCTGACTTGGATCACTCAAACATTTAGGTACTACCTGTTCGCATACACCACATACTTAATCTCAAGAATGGATCCACTCAAGCATATCTTTTAGAAGCCGATGTCTACAGGGAAATTGGCAAAATGGCAAATTTTGCTGAGTGAATTTGACATTGTGTTTGTGACACAGAAAGCCATTAAAGGACAAGCCTTGGCTGACTACCTGGCAGAAAATCCAACGCATCTATATTACAAGCCACTCAAAACTACTTCCCTGATGAAGAGGTGTTATTCGTAGGAGAAGACATAGCAGAGGCATATGATGGGTAGAGGATGTTCTTTGATGGAGCATCAAATTCCAAAGGAGTTGGAATAGGAGCAGTTCTAATTTCAGATACATGCCAATACTACCTAATTTCAGCCAAGATCATATTTGATTGTACAAATAACATGGCGGAGTATGAAGCTTGTATCCTAGGATTCAGATGGTTGTAGACATGGACATCAAAGAGCTCCTGGTAATAGGTGATTCTAATTTGTTGATTCATCAAGTTTGAGGAAAATAGGCTACTAAAGATGTTAAGATCCTTCCTTACTTGCATTACATAAAGGAGTTGAGTAAGAGGTTCACGAAGATTGAATTAAAACATGTCCCTCGAGCTCAGAATAAGTTTGTCGATACTTTAGCAACATTGTCCTTAATGATTCAGCATCCAGACAAGAATTACATCGATCCTATTGGGGTGGAGATACACGACCAACATGCATATTGGTTTCATATAGATGAGGAATTGGATGGAAAACCATGGTATTACGACATCAAGAGGTTGATAGAAGCACAAAAATACCCTGAAAATGCCACAAAAAGGTAAAAAATGACATTGAGAATAATAGCCAATCATTTCTTTCTCAATGGGGAAATCCTTTACAGGAGGACTCCAGATTTAGGATCACTAAGATGTTTCGACGCGACAGAAGCAACTAGACTTTTGGAAGAGATACATGCAGAAACATGTGGGCCTTATATGAATGGGTTCACACTGGCAAGAAAGATTTTAAGAGTCGGATATTTTCGGATGATGATAGAGAGAGATACTATTCGACATGTACATAAGTTCTATCAGTGCCAAGTGCATGGAAATTTTATACGAGTCCCACTGAGCAAGCTCAATGTTACGGGTTCTCCTTGGCCATTTACTGCTTGGGGCATGGATGTAATTGGGCCCATAGAGACCGCCGCAATAAATACACCATTTCATTCTGGTAGCTGTCGATTATATCACAAAGTGGGTTGAAGCTTCAACATATAAGACTGTGACTAAAAAGACAACGACAGATTTTGTTCGCAATAATATAGTTTGTCGGTTTGGAATTCCAGAATCAATTATCACAGACAATGCGGAAAACCTTAATAGCGATCTTATGCATGAGATTTGTGAAAGGTCAAGATTACCTATCGAAATTCCACAACGTATCGGCCACAGATGAATGGAGCAGTTGAGGCCGCAAACAAGAATATCAAGAAGATTTTGAGAAAGATAATAGATAGCCACAAGTAATGGCATGATAAATTACGATATGCTTTGCTCGATTATCATACTACAATCAGGATATCCACTGGGGCAACTCCTTATATGCTGGTTTATGGCTCAGAAGCAATAATACCTGGTGAGGTGGAGATACTATCTTTAAGGATTATCCAAGAAGTTGGTTTGGATGATGCAGAATGGATTCTCAGTCGGATTGAATAGTTGATGCTCATTGATGAGAAAAGGATTAAATGCAATCCGTCAAGGTCAAATATACCAAATCAGAATGGCCAAGGCATTCAATAAAAGGGTCAAGCCTCTACAGTTCAAACCAAGAGAGTTAGTGTTAAAGAAGATATTTCCTCACCAAAGAGAAGCTAAAGGAAAATTAGCACCAAACTGGCAGGGTCCCTGTATGGTTCATAGAGTACTCTCAGGAGGAGTAGTGATCTTAGAAGCAATAGATGACATAGTGAGCACCAAGATAATCAATTCAGACGCTATCAAGAGGTACTTCATCTGAAGATTTCAAGAGTAGTTTTTGGATACATAAAAAGGCAACCCACATCAGGTCAGGTCACCTTAGAAAGTCCAAAATCATTATTTCATTGTATCTAGAACTACGTCTGACCTGACTTCCCTTGGTAGGATACGTAGGCAACTCCATGTCGGATTCGGTCCTTTCATGTTTTTCATTTCTCCATTGAATTGAACTACGTTTTGACCTGATTTTGCTTGGATACGTAGGCAGCCTGAGTCAGGCCCGATTATTGTATTACATATTTTTATTTATTCCCTCTGTAATTGAACTACGTTTTGACTTGATTCCACTTGGATACGCAGGCACCCTAGGTCAAGCTCGGTCATTGCATTTCATATTTTTTATTCTTTAATCCTTGAACTACGCAAAAACCTACTTCCCGTTTGGAGATACGTAGGAGACCTTAAAAAGTTCGGTCATACCGATATGAAACTCTCCTCTAATTATGCATTGTTGAAGAGCAACAAATCTCCTAGAAGAGTTAGAGAAGCATCATCAGAAGATAAGGATATGAGATGAACTACATTTTGATATACAAAAGCTCGACGAATCTCGAAACATGTCATAACCTTAGAATGATCGAGGATTAATATATATACATACATATACATATACTTATATATCTATATACATAATACACTCCCTTATAAGAGAATATGCTATTATTTTTTCAAAATGTTTCTCTACTATTCTACCTACCAAGGCTCCGAGATAAGAGATCAAGGACGGATTGAAGAAGTATCAAAGGTTTTCGATGACACGGTGAAAGTTTGCAAGTCGACACAAGTCAACACCCCCTCCCAAACTAAAATTTTTCTTTCTATTCAGGAAGCCTGAGTCCTCCCTATTTATTTTCTTGATATGCTAAATGTTTTCTGTCTAATAAGGTTCCATTTTAAATCTTTGCAGGTACACTCGAGATCCAGATCAAAAGGACAACAGGGGGCCCTTATCAAAGAAATAGGATAATTTATTTTTCATCAAGAATAACTCCACCAATTGGAGACCACCATCTAACTGCATCAAATAAGCCACACAAGATGGAAATTGCCACCTATCTACGTTGAAAAATTCTATAATTGGTAAATTACATCTAGTTGCGTCAAACTCCACCGCTTGGAGGATGCACGTAGCAAACATTGTTCAAAACTCTGCAAATTGGAGACTGTATATAGAAAACACCATCCAAGCTCTGCCAATTAGAGGATGTACATAGAAAAACATTTCATATCAATCAAAGTCTACACATAGCCGACACCATTCAGACTCCATCAGTTGGAGAATGTGTATATAACAAGCACCGTTCAGACTTTGTAAACAAGTGAAGATTGTACATCGCAAACATCGTTCAAACTCCACAACTTGGAGGTTGTACATATCGAACATCATCAAGGTACCTCCAATCGGAGCCTGTATATAAGCAAAAGAAGAGACATCTACCGATCAAAGACCACAATGCAGCAACACTAGTAAAGCTCCATCAATCAAGGGAAAGTATATTAGCAATATCATCATACACTTGTAATTAATTTTTACACTTTATATTGCCGATAAGTGCATTATGTTGCAATTACCTTGCCAAGTGGAGACTTTTACATTACAAGTTTTGCAACGCCAGATACAGGTGTTACCTTACAATCGCCTCGCCAAGTGGAGGCTTTACATTACAAGCTTTGTACCATCAAATACAGGCATTACATTACAATTGTCCCGCTAGTCGGAGGTTTACATTACAAGTGTTGCATCGCCAGATAAAGGCGTAACATTACAATTGCCCCACCGACCGCAGGCTCTACATTACGATTTTTGATTCGCCAAATAAAAGTGTTACATTACAACAACTTCACCAGTTAGAGGCTTCTATAATACAAGTTGCTTTGCCTACAACACATTTACAACACAAGACAAAGACATCAACGATCGTTTGAATATCTACACTCTACTCTTTACATTATTACTTTCATTTATAATTTTGAACCACATTAGGTACTTTTTCACCTCGTTTTATTTGTTTTGTCAGACAGCACATCACAACGTGGAACTCTATCTTAGCAACAAACTAGGGCAAGCTAGTGGAATGTCAAGCATCCCTAGCTATGTCAAGGATTCTCTTTTGGAACTCAACTCGACTTGATTTTCAAAAATTCAAGTTCAAATCTTTGTTTAACTTTGTTGGATTGGTATCACCATAACTCGATACTAGAATTTTTTTTTACTCCCTATCATAGGTTTCCAATAGAAATTGCGATGGAGAATTTATCTTTCCTAGTTAACTGATAAAACTATATCTGCCCTGATCCCCATGTCTCGGCATTATAAGTTGCCTTAGCTTGAGTGTGGTAGTTTTCTCCCTTCCTACTCCATCACATAAGAAAATTCAATATTGCCATAATTTGACACTGGGGAAAATTTTGAATTCGATCAAAATTTGCTATATTTTTTACCTCTCGAACTACATATGCTCTGATTTCTCATGAAACCTGAGATATGTAGGCAACTCACAAACCAGAGTTCGGCCATAACTCCATAATAATGCCAAGTTGTTGCCCAAAAGATTGTTATGGTTGGCCAAAATTGGATTGTGTCAATATTTCTTTGTTGATGCCTTCATTACTCTCATCCATGGACAAAGAAAGGGGCAAGCTGTTGACACCCAATTTTGGCTCGCGTTATTTAATTAGTTAAATCTCCTCAAAAAGTTTCAAAAAAAAAAAGATAATAAAGATTTTTATGAGATTATTTTTTTACTACTACCATTATTATCATAATTTTTATTGTTATTATTATTACTTGTATTTTGATAGATCTTCTTCTTCTTATCAATATTATTATTATTATTATTATTATTATTATTATTATTATTATTATTATTATTATTATTATTATTATTATTATT